>CM058236.1:23625546-23728046 GCA_030180135.1 Orychophragmus violaceus | reverse complement strand
TATTTTATTTTTATTATAAAAATTATGATTTTACCTTTTAATATTAAATTTTTATTAAAATATTTTGTGGGTTATCTGCGGGTAGGGGTGTCAAAATGGGTTAAAATTAATGGATTTATCCAAACCAAACCAATCCATGGATCTTAGTGAGTTAAGAATTTGGGTACTAATGGATTAATGGTTTTGATGGGTTAATGGATTTAATGAGTTGGGTTTAAATGGTTTGGATTAAAATGGGTTAATGGATTATCCAATCCAAGCCAAATTTTCATACCTTCCTTTCAATTTTTCTCTGCCGTATCGACGGCAATATATCGACTCCTATGTTCGTCTTCTTCCTCGGGAACTGCATCGTCCTTGTCAGGGCCGGCCCAGAGGACAAGCCGGCTAAGCCGTTGCTTAGGGACACCAATTTTTTCCAGTTTTTTAGGGCCACATTTTTATTGCTATGGATAATAGGTTAATTGATCTATTACATTGTCAAAGCCCATGATTTTTTTTAATGTGTTTTATTCAATAAAACATGTTTTGTTGTTGAATATGTTAAAGTATTCTCTTGTAATGGACTTGGTTTTATACATATATAGGGCCACAATTTTTAGCTCCGCTTCCGGTCACCAAATTAGTTGGTTCGGCCCTGGTCCTTGTCATCCTCACCAAATCCTCTATACATAATCGACCCAATGAAAAAGACGGTGTCAAGGATTCTGTCTTCAATGAGCCCAAGCAAATCTCCGACGTTTGCAGGAGTGTTGGCTCCGGTAGCTGTAATGGTGGTGGAGAATTCATCTCCGACGATGTCATTTTCGAAGTGTGTGGACTTGAAATGGTTCACCGGTTAACTCTTAACCATCGGTTATTGTATGTTCGTATATGGCTCAGAGAGACGAGCCTCTCGTGAATCTGGATTCGAATCTCAGATTATGGGTTTGATATGAGTACGACACAAGTTTAGAGAATAATAGCTACAAAACCAAATCGACAATAATATTGGAAACATATTCTGGTTTTTTGTTAATTAAATAATAATTAAACATTTTTAGCTGACAACATTACTTTTTGTCGACCACAATAATATGATTTAGATGAGATGGATTTACATAATATCAAACAATTTTACATAAACGTTTACGGTAAGCTTTTGGTTCTTATTATATAATTTTTACACATTTTTTAGGTTTTCATTTTTTTACATATTTATTTATGGGTCAACTCATTAAAACCACTAACCCATTAATTTGAATGAGTTATGGATTGATCCAATCCATTTACTTAATGGATTGGCTTAATTCATTATCCATAAAATACTAAATCCATTTGGATATGGATTGATTTGGGTTGGTTTATCCATTTTGACATCCCTATCTGCGGGTAATCCTCAAATTAAGCGGGGCGGTGCAGATCCTCTAATTTTGCTTTGCACGTTTGGCTGGTCGGGTTTGAGCGGATCGAAATTTGTTAAACCCGTCGCGGGGCGCATCGCGGGTCATGGATTATCCGCGAACCCATCACTACCACGAATAACTGATATTGTGGACACCTAATCTAGTATGTTCACTCGAAACTTTCGTATTAAGTCCGAATTTTTTTTGAATCATGGTACACCGACCGATTATATCTCCATTTTAGTGTTCTATATGGCCGGAAACCTCATTTGCGTCATTCTATCCACCGTCAAAAAATGAGGGGTAAAAAGAAATATAAGAAAAGAAAGAATGAGGGAAAAAAATTGTTTTTACTGTTCGTCCGTAGGTATTGATCATCTATAGATTTTTTAAATAAAAAAAGTTATAATAGGAGGCATATCATGAGACCCTATCCATCGATAGTGTTATTTTTTGTCTATGAGGGTAAGATAGTCTTTTTAAGGCACTAAAAAACAAAAAAATATAAAAATGCAACACTTTTCAAAAGATATAATTTTGAATTGGTGTATTGCACCAGATGTATCTTTTGTTTTTTCCTTACACTTTTGTTTCTTTTGAAAACTTGTTGCATTTATGTATCTTTTTGTGGGTCTATGGGTTAGAAAGCCCATTTTATCCTCACAGACAAGAAAAAAAACCAAGTAACTCTATGTATGGATAGAGATCTCACGCTATCCTTCATATCCATTCCTTTTTTTTCCTTTTTTCCCTTCACTCTCTTTCTTACTTTACCTTTACCCTTTATTTTTTGACGAAGGATAGGATGACGGAGTTGATGTTTCCGGCCATATAGACCGCCGAAATGGAGATATAATTAGTCGATGTACCGGAATTTTTTTAAAAAAAATCGAACTTAATACGGAAGTTTCGAGTGGACAGTCTAGACTAGGTGTTCACGATATCGGCTATTCGTGGACACTACCACGATCATATCACATGCTAGACGCTTTTCATGGATACTACCACGATCATATCATGTGCTAGTCGCTTCTCATGGATAGAAGGTGGCGAAGTGAAATGTTGCTTTTGGATAGATAGTGGTCCAAATGTACTTTGTGTCCACATATTCACAATCATGTGAACCTTGACCACCTTCTGTTTATCAGAAGCATCTAGCATGTGATATAATCGTGGTAGTGTCCACGAATAGTCGATACATAGGAAACATAGTTTTAAAAGCTCGGGTGGACAATATCGACTATTCGTGGACACTGCTACAATTATATCACATGTTAGACGCTTCTGATGGACAGAAGGTGGTCAAAAGTTCACATGATCGTGAATAAGTGGACACAAATCACCTTGGGTCCACTATCCATCCAAGAGCAAATATTTTTGATTGGCCACTTCCTATCTATGGTAAGCGTCTTGCATGTGATATGATCATGGTAGTGTCCACGAATAACTGATATTGTGTACACGTATTCTAGACTGTCAACTCGAAACTTCTGTGTCCGTTTTTTTTTTTGAATTTCGGTACATCAACCGATTATATCTCCATTCTAGTAGTCTATATGGCCGGAAACCTCAACTCTAGCATGCTATCCACCGCAAAAAAAAAAAATGAAGGGTATAAATAAAGTTAAAGTAAGAAAGAAAGTGAATAGGGAAAAGAAAGAAAAAAAAAGAATGGATAAGAGGCATATCGTGTGATCCATATCCATCCATATAAATTTCATGTCTGTGAGGATAAAATGGTTTTTCTAACGCACAAAATAACAAAAAAAAAATACATAAATGCACATTTTACAGAAAATGTAACTTTACTATTATTTTCTTAAAAAAATACACTAGGTGCAATAAATCCATAGTAACTTACATAACATAGTTAAAACACTATTAATAAAATTGTCAGTTTGGTCGGCAAAGTTTTCAATTTTATGCATGTAGCAGTTGTAATTACTATATTGTTTTTTACACAAAATTTAACCAATCAAAGAAATATAGATATACATATATAAATAAAACATAGAAAGCGATAGAAGTATAGTTATCTATACTATTAAAACAGAAGTACAAAATATAAATTGTCCATTTTTTCGTTTTAATTACAAGATGTGCCACTGATTTTCTTTACTAATTTACAACACTTATTAAGGTTACAATTGTCTCTCTACTTAAAATCATTATTATATCTTACTCTATATATAAATATATTATCTCAATCATTATCCTCCCAAATCTAACAATATAATAACTACTTTACATAAATAAACGTTAAATCACACAAAAATATTCTTCTGCGTTTAATTGTTAAATCGTTATTCACTAATAAATTTTATTCAAAACAACTTTTACAAAAACTAGTGTGGCATTTTTAAATAGTCATTTTTATATGTATCTCATAATTCATAATTTTTAATATATATCTAAATATTTATTTTACGTAGTACATGCATGCCAAATCAAATTAGTCTTTCATGTATTGTTATAAGTTAAGATTGAATGTAACAAATGATGCATTCTATAATAATAGATATTATGTATAATATCTATACATTTGTATCTAAACCATTATTATAAATGGATGAAATTGTAACTTTCAAAATTTATATGAAAAATATAAATATTAAACAAAGAAGAACTATAGATACAAATACAAATATTATTAAATTATAACCTTGTATTAAAACAAAAGCACATTTTAGAAAATACCTATTTTTATATATTTACAATGTTTACCACTCGATTTTTTTTTGTATTTTGTTTTTTATTAAAAGATATTAAAGTCTATATCAAAAAGTGTAAGCGACAGAATTTTTACTGAGCCAGATTTAAAAAAAAAAGATAGATTTTTTACTGAGCCAAGATTTTACCAAACCATTTTCGGTTGGTGACACATTTGAAGGATGTACGGTATACGGTATACCTAACACATTTAAAAGATATACCACCGATTTTCTAACTAACCAAAATGCATAAACCGAAGAGTATTCCTTATTTGATATTAATAAACCAAAACAAACGGGTCTATATACGGTTCTTGGCTTTTTTAGTAACAAACCAGAATGCACGTGAACATTTCTTCGGTAAAATCTTTTTAGTAACAAGATCCTCTTTTTTATTTTTACTTTTTATTCGTATTTATACCATATATGCTAACTATAATAAAATCTTTTCAAACAATATGATTTCCTAACTTAGATGACAATAAAATGGGAAAGAAAATCTAAGTATGCAAGCTGAGTTTTGTTGACATCGTATGGAGCTCTTATGTGTTGCTAGCTCAGTATTTGAACAAGTACTCTGCGGTTTGATTATACAAGTGACTAAGGGTAGTTGACTGAAAGTGTACAGGGAAAAGACAGATCTGCCAAAGCAACTTCAGAGCAACGTTTGGAGGCTCAAAAATGTTCTGATCGGGCTGAAACTTGGTAGTAAACTTCTTGGCACTATTTCCTTGCGAATCAACGGTGGGTTCTACATTCTAACGGCTGGTCAGAGATTTATTCAAGATTTTTTGAGAAGGTTTTGTACAGAAAATACTGTGACCAGTATGATGAGAAGTTGAGTTTGAGTTGTCAAACAAGATAGTTGGGGTCTGAAAATTTGCAGGAGTATTCTGCACATATAGAGCTATCTTTTAATTAAAGGGAGATGTGAGGTATGATTGCTGGATGGCAAAGGAAAGGCACGATTATTTCTGGTGGTTGAAGAAGAGGCTGAATTCCGTATGGTAATGTTGATGGTTTGTGGAAATTCAGTGTTAACAGTTTACGAGATGGTCTATAAGATGCCCTAGAAGATATGATCATATATGTTCAAAATGTCTCTTAAATGGTTTAAGGCTTTGGGTTCCTAATAACAGGAGAAGTTCTGGAGTGTTGAGCAAAATTAAAAAAAAAATGCAGAAACTGAAGAAACTGCAGGAAATTGAAAAAGAAGAGTGCAGAGAAGTAGTTTTCAGCAGGGAGTATTGAGGAAGAAATCCTGGCTGGATATGAGCAAGAAAGACGAAATACATGAAGTATATGAATAGAACTCATGTCAAGGAAGACATAGGAGAGAATTGTGCCCAAATTGATTGCGAAATCCATGATCTAAGTCAATTGCTTTCAGTTCAAGCAACTGCAGAAACTGTGTGCCAAGTTAGAGTCTGAGAAATTGTTGCCTAAAGATGATGGTTTGTGTGATTTAATCCCGACAATTAGGAACTGGTTGAACTAGTAAGAAGGTATGTGTTGCAAGATTTCACAGCAAGAGAGGCATGTAAGTTGACGACTTGTCAATAGAAGTTAAGCTTCAGTTGCAATTCTATTTAGAAGTTGTCCCAAAATCATCCACAATTTCAGAAACTCAGAAACCATTTCTATGATAGCATTTTAAAGACAACGTTTGGAGGTCGAAACAGAGTCTGATCTGACAGAAAAATTTGTGGAGAGATTCATGGTACTGCTAGCTGAATATCCAACGGTGGGTTTAAGGTTTCAACGGTTATTTTGTGATTTATTCGCGTGTTTCTGAGACAGATTTTTTTTTCGAAGAAATTGATGTGATATTTCTTGGTTGAGAAAATGAGCTCTGTCGGGAGGAAACTTGGAAAAAGTTCCACGTGAGTTCCAAGTGTTTTCCACAAAAGTTCGCACATGATAAGTGATGTTTTTAGCATAGTTGTGCACTCAAGCAAGGGGAGAAAAGACGTGTTGAATGTCTTGAGGCTTAACTGATGGGAGTTCTAAGACGTGTTGAATGATGGGGGAGTTCTGATCAATGTCTGATAGAGTGCTGGATGTCTTGAGACATGTGGAATGTTTCATAGAGTGCTGCTCAAAATACAAGATCTAATGCAAAAGAAACTTAAATGATGGGGGAGTTCTCTGGTTTATTGTTCTGGAAATATGGATTGTTGATAGCTATAGAACGATGTGCTTGAGTATCAAACTAAGCCAAAAGGGGGAGAATGAAGATGTTAGGTCTTATAAGTTAAGTGATTCAGAGCAAGAACACAAGCTGAAGATATATGATTGAAGGGGAGAGTTAGAAGATCATCACAGTATGTGACAGTTCATGGGTTTAGTATTCTACAACTCAGTAAACAAAGGGGAGATTGTTAATGTAGTGTTCAACTGAGTTTAGAATCTCACATATCAGATTGTAGCATCACCAGTGGACAATGACAAAATGGAAATGGGGCACATATGTTCTGATATTGGCTGTATGTTTTAGCTCTACAACTCAGTCATCAAAGGGGAGATTGTAAGTGTATATGCTGACTGACTTGAGAAGACATCAGAACAGAACGTGACACATCTACTGGAACATGACGTGATACAACTCTTATGTCGAATAAGAGAAAGATACAAAGATAGAGCTGATTCACGTTGTACACGACACAGAGGCTGAGACGGAGTCGACTTATTGTTATGGCAGTTTGCATGAGTATAACTGTCATAGAGGTTGAAGCAGTTCTTGATGCAGTTCCTGAGGTAGTTTGTGCTAAACAGAGAGTAGCTCATAATGTAGCTCAGGATGTAGCTCAGAACAATAAAACGGAAATAAATGATTATTTCTTTATTGGTGGAGTTTCCTTTGGTTTAGGAAACATAGCCACGTGAGTTGAGAAGCCCAAAGGATGGAAAAATCACGTGGGCTTTGGATGCTTAGGGTTTTGACCCGTGACTATATAAACCAAGAGACGGCGACTTCAATGGGCGCGTCTAGGGTTTTTATGGAGAGATGCACACAGGTGTGTGTGGCGTCGCCCCACCAGAGAAGATTAGTAGATCTTATTGGTGGTTTTCAGAGCTATGGAGTACAATCACATCTGGTAGATGGAGTTGTATCGATTGTAGTCGACGGTAGACTTTGTAGAGGTACCGTTCCATAGTTGTCTATCTAGAAAAGAATGATAGGCACTGTTGTGTTGGATATCATAGCAATTGTAATTGCATCTTGTTCTAGTGGATTTGTTCTGGACTAGGTCTCGGGGATGTAGGGCAACCGAACCTCGATAAAAAACTCTATGTGTTATTTACTTTATGCTCATACATACACTTGTTATACATGCTTATCACAAGAACACATAGACATAGCCACAAACATGTGTTTTCACTACGGTGTATCTTGAGGATGGTTAGGAGTTAAACATCGACCGGTGGAGGAGTCGTCGGGGATGATAGCAGCCATGGATTCTCGCGCATGCAGGTTTTCGCCGACGGAGTCTGTGAGTTTCCGAGATGGATGTTGAAGTTGTCGAGAGTCGAGAGGAGCTCCCGTGTATCAGGAAGGAGCTCCGGTGTGGACATAACTTCGATCGGCTCATAGTCGTCAACGGCGGAGAAAAAAACCCAAGAAAGCATATAAAGAAGATGTTGCCTTAACCGAGGTCGAATTTCCGGTTTAGATGTTCCCTCTAGTTTGTCTTTTGGTTTGGTTTTTTACGCCTCGTTTGCTCTTATTGTAATTCCGGTTTATTACCGAGTTTATCGGTTAAGTACATTAATATAATATAATTTTTAGTGAAAAAGATAGATTGAATAATTAGAAATTAATGTAGAAAGAACTATGCAATTTTAATCAATACTAGATTTTGACCCGCCAATCGGCGGGTATAATTTTGTTTTGATGTTTATTGATATTTTTGTGTATAAATAATATATTTATAAAACAAAATATGTTTTTATAACATATTATAAATATTAAATTTAGATGTTTGAGATATGTTGAACACATATATAGGTTCTATATAGTTTCTTTTTATTTTTTCTTGTAAATGATAATGATCCACGCTAAGGACGGACAATTTTTTTTTATAGCATGTAGATTTATATTTGTAAAAGTCATCTATCTTATTTTTAAAACACATGTTCTATCTTTATGTATAGTATAGTAGTGAATATATATTATTAACCCAAATATAATTTATTATGTATATTTTTATTTTATGTTTGGAATTTTTTTTTAGGCTTGCAATTTTTTTTTGTAAAACATAAAATTTATCTTTATTAGTTTTATATTTTATTGTAAAAAATGAATTAAAATTTATCTTACTTTCGTTTGGTTTTGTTCAATATGTTGATGTTTTGTGAGTGAAACAACTTAGGAGCTGATTTGTTAAGGTTGTTGTCACAGAAGTCAATTAAAGACGTTACTCCTTTTTGCCCTAGTACCATAACAAAAATATTTCATCCTGCAAAACAATTTGAGAAAAGACCAGTTTCAAATCACATGTCTTCATCGTTGAAATAAACTTTGAGGTAATAGCATAGCTTGTCACTGTCGAGAGCTTCATTCTCGTTTACAGTTAACACTGGCAAGTTAATAATGAGGTTCAATTTCAACCAAAAACCTCCCTAACTTAATCCTTTTAGCTTAGCTAAAAGCTTATAATGGTGTTTTATATTATTACTCGTGCATACGAATTTTTTTGGAAAATAAAAATGTGATTCCAGAAAAAGAAACTGACTAAGATAGAGATAGAGAGAGGCTCACCATTGCTAACTTGTCCAAACTCCGAGAAGACCTTTTTAAAATGCCCTTCACTCTCTTGATCCGGAAGCCCTGTAAACATTTGAGCCGATTATGGATTCAAGTTCTTATAAACCAAAATAGGTACAGAAACAGAATTAAAAAAGTACACTTGAGGAAGATCGACGGGCCACAAGTAGAGAGAGAGAAAGAAGATGCTTCTCTGGTTTTATCGTCCCTGAAAATCTCCGGCAACGCAGTTAATGGCCTAGATATGAGAACATGGTTTGCTTCTCTCCGTATGAGATAACGAAATCAAAGGGTATATGGGAGTTTTCGCCGTCAGGAAAATAAATGTTCTAGGACTTTGAGATGCTACGATGTGGATAATCTCACCACTCGTCAAGATAACACAACCATTAATTTTTCAAGCTAGATAAATCTCTTCTTGATCCAAAAAAAAACATTCATATTAGCTTACGTGATAACACACATCTTAATGTATTGTAATGCAAAGCATTTGAGATATCAAATAGATCATACAAAAACAACATAATTTTCAAGGGTGTTACCTAGCTGCAACATGGCAATGTCAAATCCACCTATTATATTCAAAAGTGAAGCTTTATTAGAAATTTATTAGAAAGTTAAGAGGAAAGCAAAAATCAGCTCAGTGAGCTGCCAATAGAGCTCAGTTAAGAGGAAAGCAAAAATCCATACCTCTTTCCAAATTTATATCCCGCTCTCTGCAATTTTCCAATTCCCTTGATTCTCCTTTCCTTTCTTTAAAAGACTTGCTTACCAAGCTCACCTTCATATGGAAAATAATAACTCCAGCCCTAATTTCACGCCAAGAGTCCGCAGCTCTCCTCCCTGTAAACGAGAGACAGCAGCTCTGAGATCCAAAAACCTCCGGTTATGTGCTTCTACGGTGCTTCCGACGATGGCAGAGAACCTTCACAATGCTCTGCGTTCAATGTCCATCCTCGATGATGACCCGATTATCCTCCCGGATAGTCCCCAATTCAAAGTAATCGATGAAAACTCTCTCAGTTTGTTAGGTAGGCTTCTCAACCCTGACTGCCAATCTATGTCTAAGATGATTGAGTACATGCCTACCGCTTGGAGAGTCTATGACCGTTTCAGAGGAATTGCCTTATCGCGGGATAGATTTCAGTTCATTTTCCAGCGAGAAGAAGACCTCCTCACAGTGCTGAAAGACAGACCTTGGTCATACAACCGCTGGACAATGCTCCTTGAACGGTGGACGCCCAATATACCAAGTGATTTCCTAACAAGTCTGGAGCTATGGGTCCGCATCAAACACATTCCGGTCAACCACTTTACTTTGGATACGATGAATGCCTTGGCTTCCAAGATTGGCATGTGGAGGAAATAGCTTATGATCCGAAGATTTCTCAAGTTAAGGATTACATCAGAGCAAGAGTCACTCTTTGCGTGGATAAACCAGCGATAACAGCGAAGCAATTGATCCTCCCCACTGGTGAGGTGGAAATCATTGAATTTGAATATGAGAAAATCCACAAGCGATGCTTCCACTGCCAACGGTTGACACATGAGAAAGTAGTATGTCCATGGCTGAAGAAAGGAAACCATCCGAGCAAGAGCCAGCAAGTACAGACTCAGCCTGAATCGAAGCACAAAAGGACCTCTCAGCCTAGTGCAGTTGACGCAAAATCACTTGAAGGTCCACCAGGATTCCCTCCACTCTTCCCTGAACTTCCTCTTGAAGAGCAACGCATGGCAATCCAGTACATATCGCACTCTAATGATACCGAGCGTAATGCTAGAATCCAACGTGTGCAGCAGTCCATCGATGATGCTCAGAAAGGTCTATCGATCAGCCTGCTCAAGATTACTAGTGACTTGGATAAAGGAAAGGGTCACGTCTATGATTATAATACCCTGTCAAGAAGACTTCAATGGCCTGCAACCGGAAAGGATAAACAGTCTCTCTCGGCTCCGGACATGAAGCTCAATAATGATCAAGAGGAATCCTTTTCTGCAACCAGCAGTTTCACTTCTCATTTCCTAGAGCAGGGGTCAACGGGTTTCAATTTGGGAGCTACTAAGCCACCAATTGCCGGTACCTCTGGGTTTGGGAAAAAGAGTAGAAAGCGACCTCCTTCATGGAAGAGGAAGATACGCGGACCTATGCCTACGAAGGCAAATGCCAAGTTGCCAAACAATGATGAACAGATCCCCAAGGAACTGTCGTCCAAGAGAAAAGCTGAAGATCCACAGCCTTCTCCAAGCAAGAGAGGATCAAAAACCTAAACTTCTACGGTGGCTTCCGGTTTGAAGCCGCTGAACATCCAATGAGCATACTGAGCTGGAACTGTCAAGGAGCTGGAAGCTCGGAGACAGTTCAACACCTTTGGGAATTACGAAAATTGTACTTTCCGGATTTTATTTTTTTAATGGAAACAAAGCAGCGATTCAGTTATTTGCAAGAGTTACAAAAGAGTTTGGGTTACGATGAATTAGTTACGGTTGAACCAATGGGATTGAGTGGTGGTTTAGCTGTAATGTGGAAACGAAGCTATGAAGTTGAGGTTTTATCGAAGAGCAACAGGATTATCGATTTAAAGGTGAAGCTTGGATCAATCACCTTCTTCTTGACTTGTGTGTATGGCGATCCAGTTAGGAGAGGCGTCAGTGTGTATGGGACCAACTCTTACATATTGGTCTGATGCGAGATGATGCGTGGACGCTCATTGGGGATTTCAATGAACTCATGAACAATGAGGAGAAAATGGGAGGTAACGCACGCCATGAATCCACATTTTGGAATTTCAGGAGCATGGCTACTGGATGCAAGATAAGAGATATACGAAATGGTGGTAACACTCTTTCGTGGGCAGTATGGCGTGATAAGATATGGATTCAATGCCGACTAGACAGATGTTTCGGCAACGATGAATGGTTCAACCTCTTTCCACGTTCAAAGTATGAATACTTAGACATGTGGGCAACGGATCACCGGCCCCTATGTCTGAGTTTCGCTTTTGAAGTGGATGAACAAGGCAGAGGACGATTTACTTTTGATAAACGGATGATCGGCAAGCCTGGTATTGAGGAGGCGATCAAGAAAGGCTGGGGTGAAGGAAGCAGTTCTGAGGTATTGTCTCTTACCGACAGAATTGCTAGATGTCGGACTGAGCTCTCACGTTTTAAGAGACGTACGAACATGAATTCCAGAGATAAAATCTCCAAGTTACGGCTTGCTCTGGAAGCAGAGGTTACTAAAATACTGCCGAATGCTCATGCCTTGAAACGGATCAAAACAGCTCTGTCTACTACCTATAAAGAAGAAGAACTCTTCTGGCGGCAACGATGCACAGAGAATTGGTTGAAAGCTGGAGATAAGAACACGCCGTTCTTTCATAATTGGGTAAAAGGGAGGAAACTGCAGAATAGAGTCATCATGTTGAAAGATGAGCTCGGAAAAGAGACGTTCTCTGAAGGAGGTAAAGGGAACATTGCGGTTGAGTATTTCCGGGATATGTTCATGAGCACCAACCCTTTTGATTTGGAATCGCTCTTTGAGGGCTTTGAAGGTCAGGTTACTGCAGAGATGAATAATCATCTGACAGCGCCAATCACCGATAATGAGATACAGGAAGCAGCTTTCTCGGTGAAAGGGAGCAGTGCTCCTGGCGAGGATGGTCTAACAGGAGCTTTCTATAAACGTTTCTGGCACATTGTAGGTCCGGCAGTTACCACTGAGATCAGGCGTTTCTTTGCTACCTCTACGATCCCGGATGGATGGAATCACACCCAAATATGTCTACTGCCGAAGATATCGAAACCTTCAGAAATGAAGGATATGCGCCCGATTAGTTTATGCTCTGTGCATTACAAGATCATATCCAATGTACTTTGCTCTCGCCTTAAAATAGTGCTACCGCAGATTGTCTCAGACACACAGGGAGCGTTCGTTTCAGGGCGTTTGATTACAGATAATGTCATTCTTGCGCATGAGATGGTGCATGGTCTTCGTACCTGAGAAAGTGTGGCCAAAAAGTATATGGCGGTGAAAACCGATATGTCCAAGGCCTACGATCGAGTAGAATGGGGTTTTGTTGAGACACTTTTGGAAAAATGAACTTTGATAGAGTTTGGATTCGATGGATAATGGCGTGTATAAGCTCAGTCACATACTCGGTTCTTTTGAACGGAAGAGCACATGGTTTCATTCGGCCGGAGAGAGGGATCCGCCAAGGCGATCCTTTATCTCCATTCATCTTCATATTGTGTGCTGAAGCTTTGGTGAATTGCTTGAATCAGGCGGAACGGCAGCACAGGTTACATGGCATACAGCTTACGACGAGCAGCCCGTCTGTACATCATTTACTGTTCGCAGATGACAGCCTCCTCATGTGCCGAGCCTCTACAACAGAAAGTCTTGAACTGGTACGGTGTCTGAAACTATACGGGGATGCATCGGGTCAAGTGATCAACCTACAAAAGTCTTCAATTATCTTTGGAGCCAACATCGACAACAGTATCAGATCTGAGATCAAAGATGTGCTAGGCATTGATAAAGAGGGAGGTGATGGCACATACCTCGGTCTCCCTGAGTGTTTCAAGGGATCGAAACGAGATCTGCTCAAGTTTATCCGAGAAAAGCTTCACGGACGCCTTAATGGCTGGTTCTCGAAGTCACTCTCACAGGGAGGAAAAGAAATCCTAATCAAATCCATTTGCTTAGCCCTCCCTATTTATGCAATGTCAGTGTTTAAGCTCCCTAAAGACTTGTGCGAAAAACTAACCAGTGCGTTAATAGAGTTTTGGTGGAGCAGTGGATCGAATCGTCGGAAAATCCCATGGGTGGCGTGGCAAAAGCTTTGCAAAAGGAAGGAGGAAGGTGGTCTTGGTTTCCACGATATCAGCCGCTTTAACCAGGCTCTCTTGGGCAAGCAAGCATGGCGAATCCTATCCAATCCTGACTCCCTGCTACATCGAGTTTTGAAGGCCAGATATTTCAAAAATGGGTCTTTCTTGGACAGTGGCAGTGGGACTCGACCATCCTTTGCTTGGAGGAGCATCCTCCATGGCCGTGAGCTCATCAAGCAGGGTATGGTCCGGTCAATTGGGAATGGCAAGAATACTAATGTTTGGGCTCATAACTGGCTAATTGACAAAATTCCGAGAGCTCCGAATTACAGAGATGGCAGTGATATTGATCTCTCTCTTAATGTGGCGGACTTTGAGATGCTACGATGTGGATAATCTCACCACTCGTCAAGATAACACAACCATTCATTTTTCAAGCTAGATAAATCTCTTCCTGATCCAAAAAAAACACTCATATTAGCTTACGTGATAACACACATCTTAATGTATTGTAATGCAAAGCATTTGAGATATCAAATAGATCATACAAAAACAACATAATTTTCAAAGGTGTTACCTAGCTGCAACATGGCAGTGTCAAATCCACCTATTATATTCAAAAGTGAAGCTTTATTAGAAATTTATTAGAAAGTTAAGAGGAAAGCAAAAATCAGCTCAGTGAAACCAATAGAGCGGGATAATTGAGACAACAATGATGTGTCTTCAAAAATTTGTCTGATTTTCAATTTCACTTCAGCAGTAGCAACTTCGAACTTAGGTTTCTATGCTTCATCCACCATCAGACTGATACAAGAACTTGCTCAGCCTTGAGCTATCACAAAAATTGAGACATCAGTTTCTGACTTCTTCATCGCACTCTGCTTGATCTCGACTCTGGTCATGCTGGAATCCGTATTGACCTGAAAATATGCATCGTTAATGTCTCAATTTATGAACAGACCACCCAACCTTGCAACCTTTGAGCAATAAACATGTTAGTCTCTTTAAAAACTTTCACTGTCTGATGCTTATCTTTGAGACTCTTCTTTCCCTTTCTAGCGAGCTACTTCTTCGTAAGTCTTTCCAATCGAGTACACACTAACTCCAGTGCTTCGCTTGCGTTCCACACTCCCAAGAGAACATTGAACATTATTCTCCAGTGATCACTTACATTGCTAATATTCTGAAAGAGAATCTTATGTGTGACATGGAATCTGATTTGATGAAATTCTCCACACTCATTTACAAATCCGATGAACTTTCTGATGCAAGAACGTGTACCGTCGAAAACACAGACATGTCCCTTTTGCACTCTTTTGCACTCTTTGATTCAGCATTTGAGACAGTTCATATGCATCTCTCTGTGTCAAATGCCTCTGTCTCTGACACAATAAGCTCTCTTTTTCAGATTATGTTTAGTCGCTGCACCACCATACTTCATTAAGATTCACTCCAAGTGGCCAAAAACCACACAAAGATTGATTCTTGAATCTGTATGAGAAGATCTTTAAAAAAAACATTGATCTCCATCGGTCCTCATGCCATATGTCTTCCTAGAATCGAAAAATGAGCTTTCACAGAAGGAAATTTCTTTTAACATCACATCATATTATAAACAACATATTTCTCCAGCCTTGCAACTTTCTTCAAATGAGAACCTCTTTCCAACTCAAATCTGAGCGCTAACCAATTCTTAAAAGCATCAGATTATGATCAGATTATCTTCAAATGCCAGGACAATGACCAATCCTTTGTCTGAGACTCCACTTTGCAATACCTCGCAGCCATGTCTATCTTTTTACCTATCTCAAGGTTTCTTTTAGATAACTTCAATCATGGACACAATGAGATCACTTTCTCTTCTATTCTTAGTCAAGCTTGAGTATGAGTTAGCGTACAAGCTCCAATTTCAGTTTCTTTTTTTTTAGTTTCGTCTCCTTTCAGGTTTTTTGCATTTCTGATGAATATAAATCTGTACACGAAGAGAATCCAACTTGGTATTTTTGTATCCTCCAATTGAAAAGACTAACCCTTCCTTTGACCTTTAAAGATCTAAAGCTCCATCAGTCCAAAAGTTGTTCCTCTTTCATATATTGCTCTTACTCTGCAAAAATACTCTTGAGATCACCACATTCAGCATTTACCGTTGTCTCTTCGTCTCCGACTTTTCTGATACAATTATACGTCAAACCGAATCCTCACCGTGTCACCCAGCCCTAAACAGGAAAAGATGCATATTATAGATGCATAATATGCAGATTGTGTCATTGCTTCTTTCAGCCTCAAACCACTGATCTTCTTCATCTTCTTGTGCTCAGCCTAATAGCTTATGTACTTTCATTTATTTAAGAGCCAAGGTCGTTTGCTTCAATCTATGGTTCTACAACTTCTGTTGATATCTCTGTTTTCATCGTCTACTCCATCTCTTATCTCGCAATGCGATTCCGCACTCATGAGTTCACTTCATCTTCCTTGTTCAAGTAACAACCCCAACGTCCATATGAAATTACCAACGGCAGAACCTGCAACTGTTGCAGCTAGTCCTTAAAGCTTTTTGCAACCTGAAGCTCTTAACAAATTTTTGTCTCTCTTCTTCTCCACCTCGCGTCAGTGCTCACAACTTGTCTTGTGAATAATATAACTTGTCAGGCTTTTCGCACAACAGCAACACACCCAATTGTCCAACTGGAAATATAGATGACGTACTTACAGCTTAAGCTTTCCCGATATGTAGTTTTAAAAACTTAAACTTCAGAGACTGATTCTCAGTTTCTCTCTGTTTATTGCAGTCACTTGAGACGCCATCCTTAAGAATCATCATCACCAAAGCTTGTCGTAGTTCCCATATAACAAATTTTCAATTCTAACACAAAGCCAAAAACTTCCAGAAGATCTTGACAATTTTTGAGAAGCTTCTAGCACATTGATTTGTATACTCCAAGTTTGTTATACTACAAATCTCCGTTCAAATCTGCAGTCCCCCTCTCCAAAAGCTTCAGAATTCATATTCAGGAACAAACTTCTTCCTTTTCGACCAGTCTATGCGCTTGTTCTTCTCATTCGTTTAACTCTTTATCAAACACCATCAGCTTCAGTTCACAGGCAACACTACTCAACTTTTCTTTTATTTTCAGTCAACCCAGCCCAAAGAAAATTTGTCACAGCTGAATCTTGATCTCCTTTATTCTTCACGGTGTAATGAGTCATACATGATTTTGAGCCGACACTCTGCTTTCACCAGGGAGATTCTTGGTAATCACTTGTGCTGGTGACTCTTAGCATTACATAAGCCTAAAGATGTCTCTTCGATATCATGCTCAGGCCATCTCTCAACCTTAACCCTCCGATTCAAGTTCAGGGCTAACCAAGCTATACTCCTTCAAATCAAAAGTTCTCTCCAGCAGCTTATACAATCCGACACACTTAATGATTTCTAGAATCAATAACATCACTCATAAACCCAGAAACCAAAATCAGTAGAGAAAAACTCAAATTACTCCTTTGATTCAAACTTATTTTCTCGATGGTGAGAAAGAGAGAGTCCATTTTTATTTCAAAATCAAATTGAGACTTCACCTACAAGAGTTTTGATGTTTCCAGAAACCCAAATATCACGCCAAAATTGCTTTCCGTTGATAACAGCCGACGACATCTTCACCGCTTTATGTCAATTTCTAGCCATAGTTATCTGATTTTTATTTTTTTTTGTAAATTGGGTTTGGTTGAAATTTTGGCCCATTGATAATAATATAGTCCATTTGCAAACTGGCCCACAAAGTTAAAACCCTACTTTGCGATACACGGCTTCTTCCTCTACGTGAAGAGATGACAAACAGTGCGAATTGGCGACTGCGAGGTTGAAAAAATTTTGATCGACACCGGCAGCTCGGTCGACCTAATTTTTAGAGAAACACTGCAACGTATGGAGCTCAGCGACTACCGTATCAAACCGTCGACGAGACCACTAACCGGCTTCTCGGGAGACTCGATCAACACAATCGGAACAATCAAACTTCCAGTCTACGTCGGCAGAATCACCAAGCTGATCAAGTTCGTAGTCGTCGACCGACCAGCTATCTACAACGTCATCCTCGGCACGCCTTGGATTCACGAAATGAGGGCAGTCCCATCCACGTTTCATCAATGTGTCAAGTTCCCAACCCCATTCGGCGTGTATACACTACGAGGAGATCAGAGGATATCCCGCACATGCTTCCGTATCGAGCACAAAATGCGCCACAAATCTCAAGCGTACCTAGTCGCAGAGCCTCGAATCGAGCTGCCACCTCCCGACCGCCCGCAGAAGGACGCGATAGTACAAATCAACATCGATATTCGCGATCCCGAAAGCTGCGTCGGAATAGGAGCCGACCTCCGAGCTGATCTACGAGACAAGCTGATAGAATTCCTGAAGGAAAATGCCACGACCTTCGCTTGGACGACGACTGACATGACTGGAGTCGACCCGACCATCGCATGTCACGAACTGCACGTCGATCCGATCTTTAAGCCAGTTAAACAGAAAAGACGAAAGCTCGGCCCCGAACGCGCCAAAGCTGTCAATGATGAGGTAGAAAGACTTTCACAGGCAGGTTCGATCACCGAGGTGAAATATCCGGACTGGTTGGCAAATCCCGTCGTAGTAAAAAAGAAGAACGGTAAATGGAGAGTATGCGTAGATTTCACCGACCTCAACAAGGCGTGCCCAAAGGATAGCTTCCCGCTTCCGCACATTGATCGACTCGTAGAAGCGACCACCGGCCACGAGCTACTATCGTTCATGGACGCCTTTGCCGGGTATAATCAGATTATGATGCACCCAGACGACCGAGAAAAGACTTCCTTCATCACTGACCGCGGGACATATTGTTACAAGGTGATGTCCTTCGGGCTCAAGAATGCAGGAGCAACTTACCAGCGCCTCGTAAACCGAATGTTCGCCGACCAGCTCGGCAACACGATGGAAGTTTATATTGACGATATGCTCGTCAAATCCGCTTTAGCCGACGACCACATCAGTCACCTCGCAACATGTTTCGCGAGCCTGAACAAGTACGGAATGAAGTTGAATCCAGCAAAATGTACTTTCGCGGTCACATCGGGAGAATTCCTTGGTTACATCGTCACAAAGAGGGGCATCGAAGCAAATCCGAAGAAAATAACGGCGATCACCGAGCTCCCATCTCTAAGGAACACCAGAGAAGTCCAACGACTAACCGGACGTGTCGCAGCCCTGAATAGATTCATCTCTCGATCAACGGACAAGTGTCTCCCTTTCTACAATCTTCTTCGTGGGAACAAGAAATTCGAGTGGGACGCTAAGTGCGAGGACGCGTTTCAACAGCTAAAGACCTACCTCTCCACCCCACCAATTCTGGCCAAACCCGAGGAGGGAGAGACGCTGTACTTGTACATCTCTGTGTCAATCTCGGCAGTCAGCAGTGTGCTCGTCCGCGACGACCGAGGCGACCAACGACCAATCTTCTACACAAGCAAGATATTTGACGACGCAGAAACACGCTACAACACACTTGAGAAACTCGCGTTGGCAGTCGTCGTCTCAGCCCGAAAGCTCCGCCCCTATTTTCAGTCGCATTCGGTGGTCGTCCTAACAAATCAACCGATCCGAACAATATTGCACAGCCCGAGCCAATCAGGAAGGATCGCTAAGTGGGCAGTTGAGCTCAGCGAATACGATATTGAGTACAAGCCCAGGACCAGCGCCAAATCCCAGGTCCTCGCAGACTTCATCATCAAACTACCACCCGAGCTCACCATAGCCGAAGGACAAGAGCCAAAGGAGAAGTGGACTCTGTTCGTAGACGGTTCATCATCAAGAAACGGTTCAGGAGTTGGAGTCAAACTGACCTCCCCGACCGGCGAACTGATCGAGCAATCCTTCCGTCTAGGATTTCCGGCCTCTAACAACGAAGCCGAATACGAAGCACTGCTCGCAGGATTGCGACTGGCCGAAGTAGTAGGGGCGAGGCAAGTAGACGCGTTCGCCGACTCTCAGCTCGTTGTGAACCAATTTAACGGGGAATATGAAGCAAAAAACGAGTGCATGGACGCGTACTTAAAGCTCGTCCAAGAAATTACCGCGCGAATCGGCTCAGTCACTCTAACAAAGATTCCCCGAAGCGACAACTCCTCTGCCGACGCACTGGCCGCCCTAGCATCGACTTCAGACCCCGACCTTCGTCGAATCATTCCAGTCGAATGCATAGCCCGACCAAGCATTGCGTCAAACGAAGACGTACTTCTCATTACCGAGGAGGAAGAAGGATTGGACGATGCTCACAAAAGCAACGAGGAGGTAATTAGGGATACCGATCCCGAGCATACTATTACCACCGACTGGAGAGACGAAATCAAAGACTATATATTAACGGGGAAGGTCCCCGAGGATCGTTGGGCAGCTCGCCGTTTAAAAGCTCGCTGCGCTCAGTACGCAATGATGAAGGACGAACTATTTCGATGGAGCGCGTCCAAGGCACTCTTACGATGCATAAACGGGCAGGAGATCAAATGGGTCACCGAGCAAACTCACGAAGGAGCATGCGGAAATCATACAAGCGGCCGAGCATTGGCCACAAAAATAAAGCGACACGGTCACTTCTGGCCAACCATGATCGCTGACTGTGAGAGCTATGTTGCCCGATGCGAGAAATGTCAGAGGCACGCCCCAAGCATACACCAGCCACCCGAGCTTCTCACCACTGCAGCCACACCCTACCCATTCATGAGATGGGCCATGGACATCGTCGGGCCCCTGCCAGCCTCGCATCAAAAGAAATTCATCCTGATAATGACCGATTATTTCACCAAATGGGTTGAAGCCGAATCCTACTCGGAAATCAAAAACCTCGACGTTCAGAAGTTCGTTTGGAAATACATAATATGTCGCCACGGTGTCCCATACGAGATTGTAACCGATAACAGGTCCCAATTCATCTCCAATCTGTTCGAAGGTTTCTGTGCAAGATGGAAGATCCGTCTAGGCAAGTCCACCCCGAGATACCCACAAGGGAACGGACAGGCCGAGGCGACAAACAAGACGTTCATTGACGGACTGAAGAAACGGATGGAGAGCAAGAAAGGCCTCTGGGCCGACGAGCTCGACGGCGTTCTCTGGTCTCATCGAACCACACCAAGGACATCGACCGGTCAAACCCCCTTCTCACTTTCTCACGGAATGGAGGCAATGTCTCCGGCCGAGGTGTGCGTCCCGACAATACGCTTGAGTGTTGCGCCCGAGCACGAGGAGCTTAACAACAACATGATTATTGATTGCCTCGACCACGCAGAAGAATTACGAGACCGAGCACTCCTACGCCTCCAAAACTACCAGCAACAGATCACCCGACACTACAACAAGAAGGTTAAGGGTCGACGTTTTGTAGAAGGTGACCTCGTCCTCAGGAAAGTGTTCGAAAACACGCGGGAACACCGAGCAGGGAAGCTCGGCGCAAATTGGGAAGGTCCATACATCGTCTCGAAGGTAGTAAAACCCGGCGTCTATGAGCTCGTAACGATGAAGGGAGAAGCCATTCCACGATCCTGGAACGCAAATAAGCTCAAGAGGTACTACTACTAAAGCCGAGCATAACTCGCTCACGAAAAAGCCGGGCATCAAGCTCAAAAAAAAAAAAAAAAAAAAACGAAACGAGCAAATCTTGCTCACGAAAAAGCCGGGCATCACGCTCAAAAAAAAAAAAAAAAAAAAAAAAAAAAACGAAACGAGCAAATCTTGCTCACGAAAAAGCCGGGCATCACGCTCAAAAAAAAAAAAAAAAAAAAAAAAAAACGAAACGAGCAAATCTTGCTCACGGAAAAGCCGAGCATCGCGCTCAAAAAAAAAAAAAAAAAAAAAAAAAAAACGAGCCTCTCGTTCCAAAACCGAGCTCGCTATACACGAGTTCGAGTAATATGTAAAGTGAACTACGATCGGCTTGATCCCCTTTCGGGGTACGTAGGCAACCTCTCACGAGGCTCAGCTATATCAATAATAAAATTTTATCAAGTTAAATTTTGTCTCAACCGCACCGAACAGATCGACATCTTGGCCAGATGTTCGATACACTTCTAAGCCGGGCCAAGTTCCCGCACAAGGCTGATCGACAGCAAATAAGCCGAGCATAGCTCTCGCACACTGTCCCGATCAGACCTTAGGGGTAAGCCGAGCACTTACTCGCACCCGACCCGTGGTACAACGAGCATAGTCTCGGAACCCACGACCAAGTAAGCCGGGCCCAGTTCCCGCACAAGGACGACTGACAGAAAAAATAAGCCGAACACAGTTTCGCATAACTGTCCCGGTCGGTCCTACGGGATAAGCCGAGCACCTTGCTCGCTCCTCGCCGAAATCGACCATCTAACCTAAACCGGACACTTCTTTCATCGTTTATTTCGACTTGAGCATAAATAAAAGAGTGGGAACGAGAAAGAAAACAAGTTCATTAAAAAACGCACGAAGGCGAGAATCCGATTACAATAACACATTACAAAAGGAAAAGGAAAACAAGTTTAAGAAGCAGCCTCGGGAGCTCGATCCTCATTTTCGACCAAAGCTTGCTGATCCGCAGCAGACACCGAAGAGCCTCCGGCGGCCTGACCCGGACTACCCGGTGGAGTCATGATAAAATCCTCGTCCTTCAGGTCGGTAAACTCAATCGAGATGAGTGCCTCCTTAAAACGAGCAGCATCGGCATGGGCCTTGGCTATCCTATCAGGAGGAATAGCAAATCCCTCCTTGACCAGCGTCTCCAGCATAGACGCAACGGCAGCGGCCTGATTCATCAATATTTGGGTCCTCCGCCCGAGCTCTTTCTCCTCGTTAGCTTTCTTAATTTTGGAAAGCCGAGCCTGCGCTTTCTCAGAAACCCGCTGCCTCTCTTTCTGGACTTCCCGCGTACGAGAGGATCTCAGCCGAGCACACTCGGATTCAAGCTTGCCCTCCAAGTCAGATACCCGGGCAATCAGTTCATCGGCTTCGGCCCGAACGTTTGAGCAGTCAGTCAAGCACTGAACGTTCTCAGTATTTAGCCGATCGTTCTCGGTCGAAAGTCCAGCGACTTTCTCTTCCAAAGCAGACACCTTCCTCTGCTCATCTTCAAGGGTCGATCGAAGCGCCACCGCGTGTAGTGACACCTCACGATACCCCTCTAGCTCGGCAATGACTTTACCGGCCTTAGTAAGGTCCCGCTTCAACCCACTAATCGCCCTTTCAAGGTTGACCTCTCTCTGCTCGTATGCATCGAACAGAAGGTTATAATTAGCAAGGCCCTGTAATGAAAGACAGATTAGAAAGAGGACGAACAACAAGACAAAAATCATAGGAAAAAGTAAATCTTACCCGAGCCATATCTTTGGCCGCCGCTTTCTTCCGATCAGGGAAGCGCGTATGCTCAACCGGAGGCAACGGATGCGGAGGACTCTCCCGCAGCATCCGAAACAAGTCCGCGCAAGCTCCACCATCACGAACCATCGGCATCTCACCTTCATACCGAACGGAGAAGCCGTAGTCCGTGAACGCCCCTTCACCTGGTCCACCCAAGAAAGTGAGTCCGGCGATCTCCTCCAGAGCCGGAATAGACTGGTCCTCCCGAGGATCAGCATCCCCGTCTTCCTCTCAACCATCAACCTCAGCATGGCCAGCGTTCGGGTCATCGGTCGAACGTTCCAGAAGGGCCGCGTCATCGACATTTGGACCCTCGACGTCCCCGACCTGGGTACCCGTAGCACCCGGAAGAACCACCAGAGCCGACCGCTCGGAAGGCTCGAGCGCTTGACCCGCAGGATCAACAACCTTCTTTTTCTTCTTCCTGATTAAGGAGAAGACGTCAACGTTCTCTTCGGTCCCTCGACCATCTTCAGGGACAGGGGGAGTCCCCGTTTCAACCGCGGCCACATCCTCGGTCCGCGACCTTTTCTTCCTTTTCATTTTCTTCTTTTGAGCCTCGGCCGCATCCACCGCCTCGCAAACCTGACGAAACAAATCCCGATGATACTCATTTACAAAAACCATCCCGGGCGGGACCTCCCCGACGGATGGCGAAAATGGTCGATTTGGGTCCAAGGCAACAGGATTTACCTGCGGCTCGGAGGGATTTTCTGGCTCCGCAACAGGATTTTCCTGCTGATCGACGAGATTCTCCTCGACGTAGTTTACGACTTCCAGATCCATACGACCCATCTCTCGCTTCTGACTTTTCTTCGGCACGATCGGAACGAGAGGTCTACTGTTATGCTCAATCAAAGACTCAACCGAACGCAGATAACAGCCTGCAGAACATACAATGCATATCAAAGAAGCAGAACAAAAAGAGCAAAGCATAGAAAGGACGAAAAACGACAAGAATACCTTCGTCTGAACACTCTATGGCTCGCCTGACCCGACTAACGTGAATGTCTGGCCACCTCTGGATACTCCGAGCAACGAGCCTATGCAGCTTCGACAAAAACTGGTATGGAACTTGAAGATCGATAGAATGGCGATCTGCAAGAAAAGAGTGTTGGAATTGTGTCCAGTAATCTCGGTACTGTCTCTAGAAAGTAAGAGTATGTCAATGATCAGACATAAGTCATATAATACTGGGGGTCATGATGGCTTGCTAGAGTCCGCTCATGATCTATAAGTCTTGGACTTATTGCCTCTATTATATGATCCCATATGGGTCACACGCCTAAGCTAACAGGAAAATCTGTAGGAATGGCTTAGCAGAAGTACGGTAAAAGTGCCAGGCATTTACTGTACTTAGAGAGAATAAAAGGTTTTAGCCACTGTGTGTCGATCGATGCACATGACGTGTCGATCGACACAGTGCGCGAATGGCCAAATGGCCCAAGAGGAACCGGACGAGTTTTATAAATAAAACTCGAGTCTGTTTTCTTCTTCAACCCTAGCCGCGCCTCTCTCTTTCTCTCTGCGCCTCCTATCAGCTCGGTCTAGCAGCCGTTTTCTGTGATCGCGTGTGTGAGCCTTTGGAGGATTCATCTCTCGGTGTTTCTCTGATCTCTGACCTGTTCTATCTCCTTCCGCTGCAATTAACAGGTAAAAGGTGAGATCTAATCATTGTTTCTAATCAAGAAGAACCTAGATCCGCATGTTTAGGTTGATATGAATCTAAGAATAGAATCTGGATTAACCCCTAAACATTCCTTCAGTGGTATCAGAGCCATTGGTTCTGGTTTTTCTTGTTTAGATTCAAGTTTAGGATTGTTTTCTTGTTTATGAAGTGTTTTGAATCAACTACTGATAAGAGAAATCACTTAAGCAACAAGGAATTGAAACCTAAACACATTTGAAATCGCAAAAACCAAACTATATTGATTTGGAATGCGATTTTTCAAAAGTGAGAATCGGCTGTGATCGCATGGATCGATCGATACGATCGCATGGATCGGTCGACACAATCCGAGAATATCTCGGCCAAACCTGATAACCGTCCGTGCATGCGTGAGAGCATCAATCGATACAGGATCGATGCACGATCGATGCAGGATTGATGCTTAGAGCATCGACCGATGCGGTTGATGGATCGATCGATGCGGTTGGTTCATCGACCGATATGGTTGGTTTAAGGCTCGGTTTAATGATTTTATTAAAATTATAAACGTCACGGTTTAATAAACAGACTTAATAAATTTATTAAGTTCTGGTTAAACCGGGATAAGAAATCCAAAGTCGTAAATTGGATTTTGTGCCTAAACCAGGATTTTCTAATTTGATTTGGTTGGACCAAATAAATTGAGAAAATCCGGTTTAGTAAATAACCGGTTGACAATTGTGGTCATCGTAGTAATTAAAATTTGGTTAGACCAATTTTAATGAACCAGACCGGTTATGTCATTTAATTGGACAATTGGGTCATGTCTTGGACATGGACCAATTCTTGGGCCTCGGGCCAAGAAGTTAAAACAATTGGGCCAATTATTTGAGTCTTTCTTCAGATTAATTTAGAATTTATTTTATAAAATTATAAAGTCGATTTTAAATTAAAGTTTCCGAAATTTTGAAATTAGAAAGTTTCTTATATTAGAAGTTTCTAGATTTGCGGGTTTTGGATTTTAAAGAAATTTCTAAAGTTAGAAAGTTTCCGTTTTTAGAAAGTTTCCAATTTTAGAAAGTTTCCAAAAATAGTAGGTTTCCAAAAATGGAAAGTTTCCCGAAATAGTAATCTTCTATTTTGGGAATGAATTTTTAAATAAACCTACGAACCTCAAATAATATCAAGCGTTGGATGTCTTGTCCATTCTATGTCAACTGTCGAAGCCCATTCAATTGTATTCATGGCCTTACAGTGTGAGGGTGTCTGCTTTTGCGTGGATAAGACGGTTTGTGATTCATAAATGTCATTGGGAGTCCCAGACATTAATGATTACATGACTGTATAGTCTGGTTTTCTTGACTGGGCCATCGGGAGTCCCGGGCCTTGAGACATCAGAGTGGATTGGGCCTCGGGCCCAGATTCACAACCAAGAATTATATCACGGATATAATTAGCCGACATAGGGCTTACCGATATAAGCTGAGGTTTGGTGACGGCCAGTGGCCCACTTTAATCTTAGTTATATGTGGATCTTGGAATCATTATATTCTATTGAGGGTAACTTATGTTATTGAATATAATGCGTGATTAATCATATTAAATATAATATGAGATCAATCATATTGAACATAATAACTAATAACCTTTTTATCTTATATATTTCAGCTATGACTACTACAAGCACACAAAACACATTCTCAATCCGGTCTGTTCTCGAGAAGGAGAAGCTGACTGGAACGAACTTCCTGACGTGGTCAAGAAACTTGAGGCTGGTCCTCAAGCAGGAGAAGAAGGATTATGTCCTTCGTGATCCTCTCCCCGAGAGGCCTGCTAACAATGCCGCCAGGACTCTGCATAATGCTTGGGAAAAGCATTCGTCAGATGAAAATGATGTGTATTGCCTTATGTTGGCGACAATGACTGGTGAGCTGCAAATGCAGTTCGAGAGTGTGTTGTCACCAATTGAGATAATGGCAAGCCTGAAATCGCTTTTTCAGGAGCAAGCAAGGACTGAGAGGTTTCAAACTGTTAAGAACCTCTTAGACTGTAAGTTGGCTGCGAATGCGGCAGTGAGTCCTCATGTCTTGAAGATGATGGGTTATCTCGATCATCTTCAGAAACTCGACTGCCCAATCAGCCAAGAACTTGCCTGCGACATCATTCTGCAGTCATTACCTGCAAGCTATGATCAGTTCATTCTGAACTTTAACATGCATGGCTTGAGTAAGACATTGCCTGAGCTTCACGGAATGCTCAAGACTGCAGAGCCCAACTTGAGGAAAACCGCCAAGGACCCCAATGTGCTTATGGTGCAAAAGGGCAAGGGGTTTAAGAAATCCTCTGCTAAGGATAAGGGAAAGGCCAAGGCTGTCCAAGTCGCGGACAAGGACACGCCAAAGCCCAAGCCCAAGTCCATGGCTGGGCCAACTGACATATGCAGGTTCTGTAAAGAACCAGGGCATTGGAGGAGAGAATGTAAGAAATTCCAAGAAGGTCTAAAGGAATTGAAGAAGAAGACTCTCGAGACTTCTTCGACAGGTATTTTTGTTATAGAAGTTAATACAACTACTTCTGATAATACCTCATGGGTTATGGATACTGGTTGTGGGGCTCATATTTGCACTAATATGCAGGCACTCAGCAACAGTAGAAGGCTGAAGCAAGGACAAGTGGAGCTACGAGTTGGGAATGGAGCGAAAGTTCCAGCACTAGCTGTAGGCACATACTTGTTGTCTTTACCTTCGGGATTGATTTTAGAACTCAATAATTGTTATTTTGTACCTGCTATAAGCAGGAATATTATTTCAATTTCTTTGTTGGATTTGGAAGGTTATGATTTTTCAGTTAAGAATAAATTATGTTCCTTCAATCGCAACAATTTGTTCTATGGTTCTGCCCCTCTTACGAATGGGCTTTACATACTCGATCAATCCGCGCCAGTTTATAACATTAATACCAAACGGTTCAAACCTAATGAGGAGAACCGAACGTTTCTATGGCATTGTCGTTTAGGGCACATCAGCGAGAAACGCATCAAGAGGCTCCATTCGAATGGACTTCTTGGCTCATTTGACTTTGAGTCATGTGAGAAATGCGAATCCTGCATGATGGGCAAAATGACACGGGCCCCCTTTAATAAACCTAACGAGAGGGCCAGTGACTTATTGGGCCTGATACACACTGACGTGTGTGGCCCAATGTCCACAAATGCAAGAGGAAACTATCAGTACTTCATTACCTTCACTGATGATTTCAGTAGGTATGGATATGTTTATTTAATGAAACATAAGTCTGAATCTTTTGAGAAGTTCAGAGAATTCCAAAATGAAGTACAGAACCAACTTGGTAAAAGCATTAAGGCTCTTCGGTCCGACCGAGGAGGAGAATACTTAAGCCAAGAATTCAGTGATCATCTAAGAGAGTGTGGGATCGTATCCCAACTCACTCCTCCCGGAACACCTCAATGGAATGGTGTGTCTGAGAGGAGAAATCGGACCTTATTGGATATGGTTCGATCTATGATGAGTCACACAGACCTTCCAATATCCCTTTGGGGATATGCTCTGCTAACAGCAGTGTTCACTCTAAATAGAGCGCCATCGAAAGCAGTAGCAAAGACACCATATGAATTATGGACTGGAGAAGCTCCAGTGCTGTCTTATCTCAGAATTTGGGGTTGTGAAGCCTATGTCAAGAGATTGATCTCAGACAAGCTTACACCAAAATCTGACAAATGCTACTTCATTGGTTATCCACGGGAAACCAAGGCTTATTACTTCTATCTACGTTCCGAGAACAAGATATTTGTTGCTCGGGATTGTAACTTTCTTGAGAGGGAGTTTCTCTCTAAGAAAGACAGTGGGAGTAAGGTACTGCTTGAAGAAATTCAAGATGAACAGGATACTGCTCAACCTAATGAGGAAGAGCAGCAGGAGGACCTACAAGAAATTGTAGAGCCTGAACCTGTAGTACCTGAAGTTCGAAGATCCGGGAGGATCCGTCACGAACCCGAGAGATATCAAGGATTCCTCGTGACTGACTGTCATGATCTTCTGATCATTGATGGTGATGAACCATCGAACTTCAATCAAGCCATGATGGGCCCAGATTCCTCAAAGTGGCGCAAGGCCACTGATTCTGAAATGGACTCCATGTCGGTCAACCAAGTGTTTTCGTTGGTTGACTTACCCGCTGGTGTAAAAGCCATCGAGTGCAAATGGATCTTCAAGAAGAAGATTGACGTGGATGGAAATGTCCAGATTTATAAAGCCAGGTTGGTGGCAAAAGGTTTCAGACAAGTTCACGGTGTGGATTACGATGAAACCTATTCACCAGTGGCTATGATGAAATCTATTCGGATTCTACTAGCAACTGCAGCTTTTCATGATTATGAAATTTGGCAGATGGACGTGAAAACCGCCTTCCTGAATGGTATTCTGGAAGAGGATGTGTATATGACACAACCTGACGGTTACATAGATCCAAAGAATGCTGGGAAAGTATGCAAGCTTCATAAATCCATTTATGGATTGAAGCAAGCATCGAGGAGCTGGAATCTTCGTTTTGATGAAGCGATCAAGCAATTTGACTTCATTAGAAACGAAGAAGAACAATGCGTGTATAAGAAAACTAGTGGGAGCAAGATAGTATTTCTTATTCTGTATGTCGATGACATACTGCTTCTCGGAAACGACATTCCAATGCTGAAGTCCGTAAAGGACTGGCTTGGAAGTTGTTTTTCCATGAAAGACATGGGTGAAGCCGCATACGTTCTTGGAATCAGGATCTACCGGGATAGATCTAGAAGGCTGATAGGCTTGTGTCAAGATTCATACATTGACAAAGTCCTGCAAAGATTCAGCATGAAGGATTCCAAGAAGGGCTTCACGCCAATGGTACATGGCACAACGCTAAGCAAGAAGCAGAGCCCTACGACGGCTGCTGAGCTTGAGCGCATGAAGAATATTCCTTATGCATCTGCAATAGGATCTATCATGTATGCCATGATCTGTACTCGTCCTGATGTTGCTTATGCATTGAGCATGACGAGTAGATACCAGTCAAATCCAGGTGAAAACCATTGGATTGCCGTAAAGAATATCTTGAAGTATCTAAGACATACAAAGGATAAGTTCTTAGTGTACGGTGGAAGTGATGTGCTTAAAGTCAGTGGATTCACGGACGCAAGTTTCCAGACATACCAAGATGATTTCCGGTCACAGTCCGGTTATATCTTTTGTCTGAATGGCGGTGCAATCAGTTGGAGAAGCTCCAAGCAAGACACCGTTGCTGATTCCACTACAGAAGCTGAATATATCGCCGCCTCAGAAGCTGCGAAGGAAGCTGTTTGGATATGAAAGTTCATTATTGAACTAGGTGTGATACCAGATGCGGCTGAGCCTCTGGCACTATTTTGTGACAACAATGGTGCTATAGCTCAGGCAAAGGAACCAAGATCACACCAGAAATCCAAGCATGTTCTAAGAAGATTTCACTTGATACGTGACATCATTAATAGAAAGGAAGTCAAGATCAGCCGAGTTCAGACAGATGATAACGTCGCTGATCCGTTGACAAAGCCACTCCCAAGGCCTAAGCTCGAGTTTCTGACTGAAGCTGTAGGCATTAGAGACATTGAAATGTAATCTAAATTTGAGTGGGAGTATGAGGGCTTTTATTTAGTTATTTGATATGTTCTTGTAAAACATTCTTATGTTTAATGAAATTATTATTTCAAGATTATTTTAACTGTGATGAAATAATCGTTCCAAAGTGATATAAACCATTTTATAGGTCATCGAAGTAAGTGACTTGATCTTGAGTCATCAAAGTCATTTAGCTTGATCATGAGACCCTATATTTGATAGATGGATTATATCATCCTGTCCCTAGTCGAAGGTTGTTGAAATTGGAACACCAACAACCGTGAGAGACTGGATTGGTATGTGACTTATGACAAAGTCTCAGTGTGTCATAGATGCGCGGCATCAAAGTCAATACATAGGTGTATGTTGGGAACATACGACCGGACAAGACCCGCTTATAAGAACTCTTCAGGATATTTATATCTGTGTCATAAGAGATTCTTACTACGACTATAGAGTATAGTCCTTAGACCTGAGTTCGCATGCATGTGACTGCACATGGACTGATGCACTTTGATCATTGTCTAACGCTGTCGTTCTGCGATAGTTATAAGGACCTTGTTTGGGTACATTATGAAATGAGTAGTTTACAGTGATGGAACAAGACGGGATTTGTCCCTCCAATATAAATGGAGTGAATATCTCTAGGCCAATCGGAGATTTGCATACTGGAAAATGCATGGCCATGCTCAAACGGACTGTCCCGAGTCGTTTGGATTGTCAGTATCGAATCAGAGTCCGATGAACAAGATCAGGCTTTATAAGGATGACACCAATCTTGCCTTATGACTAATCGAGATATTGTGACAAAAGGATTATGAATACAGAGATTCCAGTACAAGTGGGAGATTGTTGGAATTGTGTCCAGTAATCTCGGTACTGTCTCTAGAAAGTAAGAGTATGTCAATGATCAGACATAAGTCATATAATACTGGGGGTCATGATGGCTTGCTAGAGTCCGCTCATGATCTATAAGTCTTGGACTTATTGCCTCTATTATATGATCCCATATGGGTCACACGCCTAAGCTAACAGGAAAATCTGTAGGAATGGCTTAGCAGAAGTACGGTAAAAGTGCCAGGCATTTACTGTACTTAGAGAGAATAAAAGGTTTTAGCCACTGTGTGTCGATCGATGCACATGGCGTGTCGATCGACACAGTGCGCGAATGGCCAAATGGCCCAAGAGGAACCGGACGAGTTTTATAAATAAAACTCGAGTCTGTTTTCTTCTTCAACCCTAGCCGCGCCTCTCTCTTTCTCTCTGCGCCTCCTATCAGCTCGGTCTAGCAGCCGTTTTCTGTGATCGCGTGTGTGAGCCTTTGGAGGATTCATCTCTCGGTGTTTCTCTGATCTCTGACCTGTTCTATCTCCTTCCGCTGCAATTAACAGGTAAAAGGTGAGATCTAATCATTGTTTCTAATCAAGAAGAACCTAGATCCGCATGTTTAGGTTGATATGAATCTAAGAATTGAATCAGGATCAACTAAACAATCCTTCAAAGAGAACGAGGATGAGTTAGTCTATTTAGAGGAACGAGCAGGAAGCAGAGATTACCATGAAGATGATTCCAGAGCGTCCTATACGGCCTCTCAGGATCGGGAACCGAGGCGGAATTGACCCGAACATAAAAGTAGCGATCCTGCCAGTCGTCGATTTTAGACGGTTTCCCGATGACGACCTTCTCCCCATAACGAGTACGCATACAGACATACCGGGTCCCGACGGTAGTAGGGTTTGTGGAAATTGTCGTTATCTCTTCAAAAAACCGAAGAGTCATCTCCACTCCACACTCGGAGGCCAGAATCATGGATCCAACCAAGTTTTGGACAGCGGCCGGGCACAGCTGGGACATAGCAATCCTTCTTTCTTCGCAATAAGCCACCAGTAACCTCGGTAAAGGGAATCGAAGATGGATACCCCTGAACCAAAAATCGTACAAGCATATCCACCCCTCGGGACAATCCCAGGGCCTCTCGTGCGACTCAGGTTTGCGAAGTTCGAGCCGGTCAATACCCCCAGGATCACAGTTATCTCTTAGCCATGCCAAGTCATCTTCCGAGCATTTCGTTGGAAGAACTTCACGAACCGGACGCGTCTTCTTCTCTAAACCATCCGCGGCCTTTCGCCCCGTCTTCCGAGCCTTACTCGGCCTCCTCGGTTCCACCACCATCCTGTCACACCGAGCCTGATCAACCGTAGCCACCACTTCTGCCTTCACGGGAAGAGAGCCCAAGTTCTGGCCCAATGGGATCCAGGGCCGAGCACCGTCATCTTCGGAATCAATCAGATAAGGCACACGGAAACTCTGTACACTGCCCGAGGCCGACGGATCCTGAGCTCGGTTATCGGCAGGATTCTGGGAAATGACCTCCGTTCGTTTCGAGCAAGGCGAGGAAACTAGCTGACCTACTGACGAACTGGACTGAGCGGAATCACCTTCGGACAATCTAACCGAATACAAGTCCCGACCCGAGGAAGACGCTGAACTAGAATCGATTCTCATAACTTACAATACAACAAAGCAACAAACCTAGAGATAGAAATCTAGAGAGAAGGGAGAGCGAAATACCTGCGAAAGGATAGAAATGAAATTGGAGAAGAGCGGAGCAAGATATATATAAGCAAGCGGGGAAATCTCGAGACAAGCGCAATGATGACCCCTACGCAGCCCTTCGGCTTCCCATGTTTATAGGTGCCATCATTGCAACAAGCCGACTCTTCGATGTCCCGCCAGTTCCCAAGAAATTTCTCACACCCCCCGAAGAAGAAGAAAAGGGGCACGCGGATTCAATTAACGGATCGGGCCGATTCCGAATAAATATTGGCCCAACTAAGCACTGATCAAATCCGCCGACCTCGATACCACGAAGATCGACGAACTGGGGGGGGCTTACTGTCATATATGGGTTTAGGACCCCACCCATTTAGAAGGCCCAATACCTACTCTTCAGCTCAAGGTCGGCCCAACAAGAAGTCCTGCGGCCCAACAAGCGATAAAAGGCCAGAACGAATATGCCAGACCAAGCTCGTTTGCATCGGCTCGGCTCGGCTCGACCTGAACAAAACAACAACGAGCCGGCTCGGCCGCACAAACGTCCAAGGAATGTACGGCTCAGCCCATCTCGTCATCAAGTACGGCCCAATCCGCACGAGCCCGACGAGCAGTCAACGGCCTGCAGGAAGTACGACCGCATTTTACTATAAATAGGAGTCGTCACTGTACATAAACGTAACTTTTTGGGATTTGTACACTTCTTACTACTTTCTCTCTCTAGAGTCAATTTCCCGAATTGTAAACCGAGCGCGTCTTTCGACCTGCTCGGGAATCTGAATATCAACTACGCTCGTCCCGAGCATATTACTCTCAACAAAAAACCCCGAACACAATCTTCTATTCTTTCATCCCTAGCATTACTTTATTCTTACTTATCTCTGAATCTAGTCGGTTCTCTCTCAAGAATAACTTAGTTCCTTCGGACCGAGCACGTTAACTCTCCAGCAAGACGCGCATCCCGACCTTGTGACCACCTCGGTAATCACATCTAGCACATTGATTTGTATACTCCAAGTTTGTTATACTACAAATCTCCGTTCAAATCTGCAGTCTCCCTCTCCAAAAGCTTCAGAATTCATATTCAGGAACAAACTTCTTCCTTTTCGACCAGTCTATGCGCTTGTTCTTCTCATTCGTTTAACTCTTTATCAAACACCATCAGCTTCAGTTCACAGGCAACACTACTCAACTTTTCTTTTATTTTCAGTCAACCCAGTCCAAAGAAAATTTGTCACAGCTGAATCTTGATCTCCTTTATTCTTCACGGTGTAATGAGTCATGTGAGAAACTGACGACATACTCAACACACACACGAAGATGAAAGGATTCAGACAAGAACACAAGAACACTTTTATAAAACTTTCTTTGTATATTCCTTTCTCTCAAATGTACAACGATTACTGAACTTGCTTTATATACAAGAAGGGTGCGTAGCCCTAATTCTCCCACTGCAGTTGTGTGCTCTGCATCTTCTGTACATTCGTACACTGTTCACGTGTTGTTGCCGGTTTCATCTGAGTTGGGCATGAATAATTCGGCAAGCCCACTTCCATATTCTTCATACTACTGTCTTGGCCCACACTTTTCTTCTGCTCACTTTCATCCCCCCTCAAACTCGAGTATGGTGGAAGACAAACTCCGAGTTTGGACCGGAGAGTAAGAAATGGTAGCCTGGCAAGGGACTTTGTAAAGATGTCTGCAAGCTGGTGTATGGCCGGAATGTGCCGTGTTTCAATGAGACCGAGAGCCACCTTCTCCCGTATGAAATGGTAATCGACCTCCATATGTTTGGTCCTGCTGTGAAACTTAGGATTAGCAGTAAGATGGACGGCGGACAAATTGTCACAGAGAAGACGAGCAGGATGAGACTGACTGACACCAAGATCTCGTAAAACAGAGGCTATCCAGGTTAATTCAGCAGCAGTAGAGGCTAAAGCCCGATACTCTGCCTCGGTCGATGATCGAGAGACCGTAGGTTGTTTCTTTGCACTCCAAGACACCAAATAAGGACCAAGTAAAGCACAAAAACCTGTCGTAGATCGCCTGGTGAGATGGCAACCTGCCCAGTCACTATCGCAAAAGGCAAGTAGAGAGAGATCACCATTCTTGGGAAAGTCAATGCCAAGAGAACTTGTTCCTCTGCGATATCGCAGTATTCGTTTCATCAGATGAAAGTCTGTCATAGTAGGAGCATGCATACGCTGACATACTAGGTTGACCGCAAACTGAATGTCTGGTCTCGTTAGCGTCAAATACTGAAGTTTGCCTGCAATACTCCGAAAGTAAGTAGGGCTAGAAAAGAGTTCATCACCTTTTGAAATGTGATCCATCTGCAGAGGAAGTGGTGTCGGCATTGGATTACAAGTACTCATTCCAGCTGTGACCAATATTTCTTCTGTATACTTGGCTTGATGTAAAAACAGTCCAGTGTCATGAAACACAGCCTGTATCCCCAAGAAATAACTTAACTGACCCAAATCTTTCATAGAGAATTCCTTATGTAGTAACTGCAAAAATTCCTTGATCAATGCAGTACAATCACCAGTTAATATCATATCGTCGACATATAGTAAGAGAACCATGATGTTACCATTGTGACGATAGATAAATAGAGATGGATCAGCAGGACTACAGAAGAAACCATATTCCTGTAGAAAGTTAGCAAACCTTTCAAACCATGCCCGAGGAGCTTGTCGTAGCCCATACAGAGACTTCTTGAGTTTGCAGACATGAGTTGGACATGAAGGATCTACATATCCTGGTGGTTGTATCATGAACACCTCTTCTTGTAAGTCACCGTGGAGAAATGCATTTTTCACATCAAATTGTTGAAGAGACCAGTTTCTTGCAACTGCAACAGCCAAGACAATCCGTATAGTAGAAGTCTTGACAACTGGACTAAATGTCTCTGTAAAGTCAATGCCCTCTTCTTGAAGAAATCCCTTAGCTACCAGTCGTGCTCTCAATCTGTCTAGAGTTCCATCTGCTTTAAGCTTGACAGTAAAGACCCATCGACAGCCAAGAACATTCATATGACTGTTGTTCGCAACTAGATCATATGTATGACTTGCGTAAATAGTTTTCATCTCATCATCCATAGCTTCTTTCCAACCTGGATGCTTTAGTGCTTCTGTAACAGACTTAGGAACACTAGGAAGTGACCAATCAGTAAGTAAGAGATACCTCTGATTAGGTTTGGTTATACCTTTCTGAGCTCTCGTGACCATGGAGTGCTTGTTTTGATCATGCAACATATCTGGTACCGTAGAAACCTGTGTCTGCAGTGGAGGTATGGCCAATCCTGAAGCAGAATCTGAAGTAGTATTGGAGTCAGAGACAGGTTCATCGGACAAGGATCGTGAGGGTGGTACCTGAGGTACTACAGATTCCGAGATGGCATCAAACACAGGATGTATCCAAGTAGAGATAGCAGGAGATATGTCATCAGATGGAGAAGTCTGAGACTGAAGATGAAATGGGAAAGCCTGTTCATCAAATATGACGTGTCTGCATATAAAAACTCGTCCTGAGGAAAGATCCATACACCTATAGCCTTTGTGTTGTGGGTTATAGCCAAGAAAGATACACTTCACAGACTTCGGATCAAACTTGGAAGATGTATATGGTCTGAGGTATGGATAACAGACACACCCAAAGACCCTCAAAGCAGTGTATACTGGTTTCTGCTTCATCAGAACCTCAAAAGGACTTTTAAGTTGCAAAACAGATGAGGGAAGAAGGTTTATCAAGTACACTACAAAAAAACAGTGTTTTAGCGACACCCCAAACAGTAGCTAATCAGTCGCAAAATCGATAATTACGACTGATTTACGACTGAATTCATCAGTCGTCTATTCTCGGTCGCAAAAAAATACCGTCGCAAATCAGTCGTATTTTTACGACTGAATTGCGACTGATTATGGTACGTCGCAATTCAGTCGCAATTTCGTCGCAACATTTTACGACTGAATTGCGACTACTCTGCGACTGTGGCGCGACCAAACTATCCGTCGTGCATTAGTCGTAAAAAGTTACGACTGAAATGTGACTATGGGTACGACTGTCTTACGACTCATTCGTAGTCGCCGTGGAGTCGTCACTTGTAGTCGCAATTCAGTCGTGAGTTTTTACGACTGATTTGCTACTGTTTTAGGACTAAGTTACGACTACCCAGAGACTGATTAGCGACTGACTGAAACTTCGAAGTTGTTTAATTACCGTTTTGCGACTGATTCCCGACTGTTTTGTGACTAAGTTATGACTGAATTGCCACTGCTATGCGACTAATCTCGTCAATGTTTCATTATTTGGTATGCTAATTACCATTTTGGTGATTTGAATCCTGGTTACATTTACTCTAAACATATATTAAAGCTGAGAGGATATAAATATCAGTAAGCCTACTAAACATTACACCAAATATTCAACATCCAACATTACAACATCAACCATTCAACATTGTTCTCAAAAAGGGTTGACTGCAATAATAGACAACAAAAAAAAAACCCAGAAATACTAGTTAAGACATCCACCTATTGGCTAGTTACTAATAACAGGATCCGCAGGTGCATCAAGAGAAGTCTGAGGAACAACAACAGTGGGCCTTGGAGCTTTGTTTGCAGCTAGATAGTCCAAAAAACCAGGATCAGTTTCAGACAAGTAGCTCTCCACCAATGATAATTGGTCAATCTTGGCTTGTTGGGTAGCTGCGACCTGTCTATGCTCTTCCTCACGAGCAGCATTTGCAGCTGCTTGTTCTTCTATCTTGTGTTTAGCTTCCTCCAACTGTTGATGCAGACTGCTGAAAGAAGTAGAGCCTTCTGTGTACTTCCTCTTTCCATTTACATGTCTCTTGAGGCTTCCTACTCCATAGAAAGCTCCTTTTTCATTTGAAAAAGTTGACTGCCAAAACACAGAAAAGAATTATATGATGACTAAACAGAAACAACAACATAAAACGACTGTGGTGTATTAAAAATAAAGACTAATCAAAAAAGGAAAGAATGTGATGTGCGTTACCCTCAAAAATATGTCGTTCTCCTCTTCAATGGTTAGAGGCCGTGATGCACCATCCGTAGCCTGGAGGTTAGCCTTTTTGGCTTCCAAGTTCTCCTCATAGCGTTTTGCCACAGTCTCCGCCTTTCGATCAACAAAGCTTCCATCCGGTTTTGTATGAGTCTTGATGAAAACTTCACCAAGACTCACTGGTCTTCCCAAATCTTCCTCCTGTCATTTAAAAACAAATACAAACTGTTAGACAACTCACTTAATGATAGGAGTTAAAGAAATTTTTTATTGTAAAGATTGGACACTACTTAGTAACTTACCATTTCTTGTTGGATTTGAAGGTAGGACTTTTGTCCGGATAAGTGGACATGCGGTCCAAGACCTCCACGGTCAGACAGCCGAGCATCAGAAGTGGTGGTGCTCTTCTCCTTCGCTTCATCAGTTTCCCAATAAGTCGTCATTTTTTCCCAAATGGTATCCGAAATCCACTTGGGTTGCACTCCTGAGGTCCTGGCGGTGCTTACCATATCCTTCATTCGTTTCTGACATATTCGTTCAAAGTGCTCTTGAACCACCCCTGTTATTAGAAGATCCCATGTGTGCGTTTTCTACAAGAACATTAAACAAATTCAGTAGTGTTAGTGATCATCAGTTTAGAAGTTAACATATCAGATTCAAACATTTAAAGAATTAACTAACCGCGAATTCAACAAAGAAGCGCTCTTGTCTCTCCCGTGGCACCCAAGTCCAGCTGTAGTATGGGCCATTGAACTTGTTAGTGAAGATTCTAGTGATCTTCCGGGTCAGTGACGACTTGTCACGACCAAACCTACAAAGATAGGAAATAATCAACAACTCAACATTCAACAAAGATATAAAACACTTCAGATTCACATAGATATAAAACAATTCAGATTCACATAGATATAAAACTATTCAGACATTTCATCATTAGAAAGAAACAGAACAAAGAAGACTAATAACAAAACACTTAAGACTAAAACATAGTCAAAGACATTGGTCTAAAAACATAGTGAAACACTGTTTTTAGTAAACTGAAAATTTTTAGGGCTCGGTTAATTAGGGCTTTTTGTTGATAGCAGGTTAAGCCAAAATGTTAGGCGGGTTAAGCCAAAATTTTAGGCGGGGTTAGCTAAAAATTAGAGCGGTTTAGGAGGGTTAACCCAAAAATTTAGGCGGGTTATGCTAAAAAATTTAGGTAGAATATTATATGTTTTAGTTTGTTTTGTGATTTAATTTTTCATTGGGTGTATGGTTTTTTTTTGGGTTTTACTTTGATTAATAAGCGTAATTTCGGGATGAAACGAGATAATACTACAAACGTCATAATATTACAAAGTGATTAGTACAGTTCTTCGTCTTCTTCATCATCAGAAGACGATAAATTACATAGGAATTCATCATCCGGTTCCGCATCATTAACATCGTAATCAAGAGCTATTGGATTCGATGACTGCACAAAATTATCGACTGCAATATCCTCAGTTGTTGTCATCATTACCGAATCGTCATTATCTTGTTGCAAAAGAGTAGGTTCCGCGTCGTCGTACTCTCCAAAAATATTTCCCCTAGGATTGACTTTCACAACATTTAGCCACAGATGTTTCGGTTTCTTCGTGTAAGGATACGGGATATAACAAACCTGATGCGCTTGCGAAGCTGTACAAAATCAAAGTAAAAATGTTATAATAAAAACATATACGTATATATAATACTATATATAGAATTCCAAACGTACCTAAGATAAATGGTTCGTATTTGTTGTATTTTCTCGATGAAAGAACGTCTACAATGTCACCATTGCTCCTGCGAGTGCCTCTACCCATAACAGGATCGTACCACTTACACTTAAAAAGTGTGATTCTCAAATTAACAAGCCCTTCATACTCCAATTGTATGATATCAGTTAAGATCCCGTGGAAAGCAGTTTCATCAGATGCATCATTGTAACTCTCTCCTCTAACACAAACTCCATAGTTGCATGTCTTTCTTCCTTCGCCGTGACTCTGCGTATGAAACAAATACCCTCGTGTAAAATATATAGGCCAAATTTTTGCCTTATTCACCGGTCCATGCACTATGTCTAGAACCCAAGGAGGAAAAGGATGTGTTGCTTTCCAGTACTCAACCTGTATAGAAAACAATATAAATAAAATACTTGAATCGATAATTGTTTAAAATATCATATAGACTTACATATTTTTCGATCCAAGTATGATATTCGTTAGCCCTTTGTGTGGATAGTTCTTTCTCAGAAAGTTCTGGGTATGTTGCAGATAGATAATCCTCGAACATACTGTTTGATACCAACACAAACACGAGACAAACATGAGAAAATATAGATTATGTCTAAAACACGAGACAAACATTAGGGAATATAGATTATGTCTAAAATAAAGTTAACACTCAGATCAGATTTCACCTTTCAAATGGCTGAAAGTAATCACAATTCCGTAAAACATATGCATGTGCGCATCGATAGTCCTTCTCGGAAAGCCAAATTTCATGCATTTCTCCACTAGGACGACCAACATGAGTAAATATATCAGGTACTTCGACATGATACTCGGGGACTTCGCCTTCATAAAATCTTGTTAACCTTACAAAAAAAATTGACATGAGTAAATTGTCTCCTTAGTGAGCGTAATTAAAATGTATACCTTGATTTTGTTGTTATGCTCGCATCAAAGTAATGCTCTGAGAAATAAGCTATCTCCTCATTGATATAAGATTCAACAATCGATCCTGAAGCATATCTTTTGTTCTTTGCTTTCCCTTTCAACTTTTTGAAAAACCTTTCAAAAGGGTACATCCATCTATATTGCACTGGGCCTCCTAACTCTGCTTCGTAGGGAAGATGAATGGGCAGGTGTTCCATCACATCGAAAAATGATGGAGGGAAGATCTTCTCCAAATTGCATATGATTTGAACTATGTTTTGTTTTAGAATTTCGACGTGACTCTTCTGCAAAGTTCTCGAACATAAGTCCCGAAAAAATCCTCCAATCCCTACAATAATAATATCCATTAGAGAGACAGGTCACAATAAATATAAGAAAACATAATCATTTTTACATATCAAGTATACATAAAGTGATATAAGTAAGCAGTACCTGATAACGCAATATGGACGTTTCGGTCCAGGAGTTCTGCAAAGATAAATGGAAGTAATCGTTCCATAAAAACATGGCAGTCATGACTCTTCATTCCCGAAAACTTTCCATTATCCAAATCTGCACAATTAGCTAAGTCGGAGGCATACCCATCTGGGAATTTGACTGCATATTTCACACATTCCAATAAACTCTTCTTGGCGTTGTCTGTCAGTCTGTAGGCAGGAAAAGGAGCTTTACCCTCATCATCAATGTGTAAGTGTGACCGAGAACAGAATCGTGCTATATCCAATCTTGACATGATGGTGTCTTTTGATTTACCTTTCACACTCATAAGAGTGTTCATGATATTGTCAAAAACATTCTTCTCAACATGCATCAAATCAAGATTATGTCGGAGATTAAGGTCCCTCCAGTATGGTAACTCCCAGAATATGCTTTCCTTGTGCCAGTTATGCCACTTCCCATAGCCAGGCATCTTCTTTTCATGCCCATTTCCACCGCATTCTTTTGTTTTTGGTGGATTTACGCCTTGTAGCCGCTCGCAATAAACTTGCTCACCGGTCAAATACTCAGGAGGACAATCTTTTGAAGCATCTTTTCCCTTCAAAAAGTCCTTTTTATTCTTCTTGAGTGGATGACCATGAGGAAGAAATCTTCGATGACAATCAAACCAACACATCTTTCTTCCATTCGGCAGATAAAAAGCTTTAGTATCTTCCATACAAACTGGACAGGATAGTGCACCATGCGTCGTCCATCCTGATAACATGCCATACGCCGGAAAGTCACTTATTGTCCAGAGCAACACTGCTTTTAGATTAAAACTTTGATTCAAGGATACATCATATGCATCGACTCCAGAAGACCATAATTCCTTCAACTCCTCGATAAGAGGTCGGAGGAATATATCAAGACTAGCTCGTGGATGCTTTGGCCCAGAATTCAGAATTGTCAAAAACAAGTATTCTGTATTCATGCACATACCAGGGGGTAAATTGTAGGGAGTCAAGATGATTGGCCATAACGAATGATTATTAGACATGCCAAATGGATTGAACCCATCTGTACATAATCCAAGATAAACGTTACGGGGTTCTTGGGCAAATCGAGGATGTTGCTCTTGAAAAGATTTCCACTCCGCTGCATCAGACGGATGACACATTTCTCCCTCATTTGTTTGGTGCTCGGCATGCCACCTCATTGCCGATGCAGTTTTATGGCTTTGGTACATTCTCTTCAGCCTGTCAGCAATTGGCATATACCACATACGACTATATGGGATATTGGTTCTCCGTTGTCTCTCATTAGGCTTCCATCTTGGTGCTTGGCAAAACAGACACTTATCTTCTTTTTCATCTTCTTTCCAGAAAATCATACAATTATTGATGCAAACATCAATTGTATAATAGGGGAGGCCTAGATTGCGCATCAGTTTTTCTGTCTCGTAATGTGAACCAGGTGCTTGGTTTCCTTCTGGTAAAAACTCGGTAAACATTTCGCATATCGAATCCACTGCCCTTTCACTCATATTATGTTCTGCCTTTCTCTGCAAGACTCGAGCAGCTAAGGATAACTGCGACTGACCTTCCCGACAACCATCATATAATGGATTTTTCGCTCCTTCTAGCAGATCGTAATTTTTTTGTGAATGATTACGGACAGGTTCTTCCAAATTTTGATAACTATAATCCTCGTAATAGCTATCAAAATTTTCGTTATCACGAAATGCATCATTCACCATATCCACATATCTATCTTCTACTACATAATTACCAACATCTTCACTCCGAGAAAATTGTGTGCTACCATCATAACTAGTTCCTAAATCCATACCGATTTCCTCTCCATGTTTATACCAAACATAATAATCAGGCATAAATCCATTACCATACAGATGACTCCAAATTTTTTCTCCAGAGACTATCGGTTTTTCGTTCTTGCAAACCTTACAAGGGCAGTGAAACTTACCGCCATTACTCTGCGCTAGAGGCTGGTTGTTTGCAAATGCCATGAACTGCTCCATCCCCATTTCGAACTCCTGGGAAAAATTTCCCGTCGCTTCATCGATCCTCCGATACATCCACTCTCGAGAATTACTATAATTGTAATTTCCAGACATTTCGTGAGTACAGAACAACTCGTTTTTCTCTCTTTTTGTCAACTTTTTTTTCGAGTTCTCCGTTTGTAAACGATTTTCTTGAGTGGTTGAGAATGAGGAGGAGATGTCCAGGCATATATATATAATTTTTTTACGACTGATTTGCGACTTCTTCGCGATCGATTTGCGACTACCAGCAACAGTCGCAATAATTAGTTACACCGACCTACAAACAAGGAACATGTGTTCCATAGCGACTTTTTACGACTGATTTTGCGACTGAAGATTTCCCGACTTATATTCAGTCGCTATTCAGTCGTAATTTTGCGACTGATTAGCGACGTTCTACTTTGGTCGTATAATAACGACGGATTTTCGACTGAACACGTTTAGTCGCAAATCAGTCGTAGAAGAGTCGCAAAGTAGTCGGAACTTTTTGCGACTGAAATATCAGTCGTAAAACGTAGTCGGTAATTCCCTGTTTTCTTGTAGTGGTAGTTGGCTGTTGAAAACGCTTCTACCCAATACTTAGCTGAAATCTTGCTATGAAACATCATTGTGAGACCCAATTCTGTCAAATGTCGATGTCTCCTTTCAGCTATACCGTTTTGTTGAGGAGTGTGTGGACAGGACATGTAGTGTTGAATGCATTGATCAAGAAAGTGTTGTTTAAGAAGATTACTAGTAAATTCTCCACCACCATCACTTTGAAACACTTTAATCTTAGTATTAAACTGTTTTTCAACCAACTTTTGAAAGCCAAGAAAGGTTTCATAGAAATCAGACTTAAACCGAAGAGGATACAACCAACTGAAGCGAGAGTAGTTGTCCACAAATATAGCATAGTACTTAAAGCCTTGAACTGACAAAGAAGGAGCAGGACCCCACAAGTCACAATGGATCCTGTCCAATGGTCCTAAGGCATGAAAATCAGAAGAAGAAAAAGGCAGCCTGGAGCTCTTTCCCATCTGACAGAATGCACAAATGGAATGAGAAGCACACCGGTTGCTGAGGATAGATTTGTTATTCTTCAGATGTTGGAGAACTTGGTGATTGGGATGACCTAACCGTTGGTGCCAGATATCATCACTAGTAGCTCGCTGACGTGAAGAATATAGTGCCATAGCCCCAGAGTTCTCCAACCTGTATAAGCTATCATGTCGTTTTCCCTGTTTCAACACCCTCTGATCATTTTTATCCAGAATACACACTTGGTCAGAGTCAAAATAGATACCACAATCTGTATCATCACATAACTTGGAGACAGAAAGTAAAGGTTTGTTTATTGTTGGACAAACCAAAACATCTTGTAGAGGAAGACTACCTGCATGTGTTGACAGAGAAGCAAAACCGACATGTGTAATGGGTAAGTAATTACCATCAGCAACCATGACTGTTTCTGGTCCATGATATGGTTGAGCTGACTCAAGAGAACCTGTTGTATTAGTAACGTGAGGTGAAGCTCCAGAATCAGCAAACCATTCTTGATTAGTATGTCCATAGATCTGCATAGCTGCTAAGGCTTGAGGAATATCAGTACTCTGGTAAGCATGATCAAACCTGTTCCAGCATCTCAGAGCCACATGACCTTGTCTGCCACAGATCTGACAAACAGGCCTTGATCCATTCTGTGAGCCTTGTGGTTGAGACACTCTTTGACCACCAGACCAGTTGGAAACTTGTTGAGTGAATCCTCTGCCCCTCGTATTATAGCCACCACGACCACGGTTCTTGTTGCCGTAGTTACCTCTTCCACCTTGACCATAGAACTGTTGTGGATGTCCAAAGCTCTGTTGAACCTGAAAAGCCATCTGAGTATCAACCGGAGCAGGAGCATAAGACTTGAGACGGTTGTCAAACGCCATCAGTTGAGAGACAACTTGAGAATAAATAGGAACAGGAGGCTTATGCATCGAGGTTTGGATCGAAGTTGCAAAAGTCTCATACTGCTTCCCAAGACTGTGAAGGAGACGAAAGATCTTCATGTTTTCAGTCACTGGTTTGCCAATAGAGCTCAGTTGGTCACATATGCTCTTAAACTCACGAAGATACATCCGCATATCAGTATTTCCTTTAGAAATCATCTGTAGACTAGCCAAAAGATCATACTCGCGAGAAACAGAACACTGATTAAAGTTCTCAGCAAGTATGCACCACACATCACGAGCAGTTACACAACCAAACGTGTAACCCAACGCAGATTCAGACAACGTAGCGAACAACCATGACATAACCAGTTGATCTGTCTGCAACCATGCTTCAAAATCCGGGTTACTAACTTCTGTAACCTCATTAAGACACTTGATACGAATCTTCTCGGTGGGCTGTTTCTGACCACCATCAACAAAGCTCAACACCTTCTGACTACGGAGCAACGCTTCAACCTGAGTTTTCCAGGCCAAGTAGTTATCATCGGAGAGCTTGACAGAGACAAAGTTTGAGATATTGATGTGAGACGGGAAAGGAAACAAATCAGACACACCCTCTCCACGCTCTGATACCATGTGAGAAACTGACGACATACTCAACACACACACGAAGATGAAAGGATTCAGACAAGAACACTTTTATAAAACTTTCTTTGTATATTCCTTTCTCTCAAATGTACAACGATTACTGAACTTGCTTTATATACAAGAAGGGTGTGTAGCCCTAATTCTCACTCATCCTATCAGAGACCAACACCTGTCTTGTCACGTACATGCTACTGGAGTGGTGAGTAAGCTCAATCTAGGTCTGCAGTTGTCTTGTAGTAAAGCGTCCTCCCACTGCAGTTGTGTGCTCTGCATCTTCTGTACATTCGTACACTGTTCACGTGTTGTTGCCGGTTTCATCTGAGTTGGGCCTGAATAATTCGGCAAGCCCACTTCCATATTCTTCATACTACTGTCTTGGCCCACACTTTTCTTCTGCTCACTTTCAAGTCATACATGATTTTGAGCCGACACTCTGCTTTCACCAGGGAGATTCTTGGTAATCACTTGTGCTGGTGACTCTTAGCATTACATAAGCCTAAAGATGTCTCTTCGATATCATGCTCAGGCCATCTCTCAACCTTAACCCTCCGATTCAAGTTCAGGGCTAACCAAGCTATACTCCTTCAAATCAAAAGTTCTCTCCAGCAGCTTATACAATCCGACACACTTAATGATTTCTAGAATCAATAACATCACTCATAAACCCAGAAACCAAAATCAGTAGAGAAAAACTCAAATTACTCCTTTGATTCAAACTTATTTTCTCGATGGTGAGAAAGAGAGAGTCCATTTTTATTTCAAAATCAAATTGAGACTTCACCTACAAGAGTTTTGATGTTTCCAGAAACCCAAATATCACGCCAAAATTGCTTTCCGTTGATAACAGCCGACGACATCTTCACCGCTTCATGTCAATTTCTAGCCATAGTTATCTGATTTTTTTTTTTTTGTAAATTGGGTTTGGTTGAAATTTTGGCCCATTGATAATAATATAGTCCATTTGCAAACTGGCCCACAAAGTTAAAACCCTACTTTGCGATACACGGCTTCTTCCTCTACGTGAAGAGATGACAAACAGTGCTCCTCTTTTCTTTAAACCAAGCAATAAAACTCAAACTTTCGTATCTCATCAAACCTACTTCCATGTTGACACGGTTCAGAAACTCACGCAAACACCAAAAACCTAGTTCCCCTGAGACACACTCCGATCAATTCACAAAGCAAACTCCGAATTTGTATAATCTCTTAATTGTTTTAACCAATCTAGCCACAAATCCAGGATCTTCTACCCGAAGATAAGCATAACCTCTAACGTGTTAAGCTCTGATACCAATTGAAAACGCATGTTTGTGGCTATGTCTATGTGTTCTTGTGATAAGCATGTATAACAAGTGTATGTATGAGCATAAAGTAAATAACACATAGAGTTTTTTATCGAGGTTCGGTTGCCCTACATCCCCGAGACCTAGTCCAGAACAAATCCACTAGAACAAGATGCAATTACAATTGCTATGATATCCAACACAACAGTGCCTATCATTCTTTTCTAGATGGACAACTATGGAACGGTACCTCTACAAAGTCTACCGTCGACTACAATCGATACAACTCCATCTACCAGATGTGATTGTACTCCATAGCTCTGAAAACCACCAATAAGATCTACTAATCTTCTCTAGTGGGGCGACGCCACACACACCTGTGTGCATCTCTCGATAAAAACCCTAGACGCGCCCATTGAAGTCGTCGTCTCTTGGTTTATATAGTCACGGGTCAAAACCCTAAGCATCCAAAGCCCACGTGATTTTTCCATCCTTTGGGCTTCTCAACTCACATGGCTATGTTTCCTAAACCAAAGGAAACTCCACCAATAAGGAAATAATCATTTATTTCCGTTTTATTGTTCTGAGCTACATCCTGAGCTACGTTCTGAGCTACTCTCTGTTTAGCACAAACTACCTCAGGAACTGCATCAAGAACTGCTTCAACCTCTATGACAGTTATACTCATGCAAACTGCCATAACAATAAGTCGACTCCGTCACAGCCTCTGTGTCGTGTACAACGTGAATCAGCTCTATCTTTGTATCTCTCTCTTATTCGACATAAGAGTTGTATCACGTCATGTTCTAGTAGATGTGTCACGTTTTGTTCGGATGTCTTCTCAAGTCAGTCAGCATATACACTTACACGTAGATCTGGTCGAGAGAGAGCTGGGAAATCCCTGGAAAACGTTGATCTAACCGAGCACCGCCACCACCAAGAATACCCAACACCGTGATTGTAAATCCCCCTACGCGGACTACGGACAAAAGCTGAATCGTTGGTGCCACAAGATGTCAAATATCGCAAATGTCCTGGCACTGCCCATTGTCTGGCCGATCCACTATCGATATTCGACCCTCTCGACTAAGGCCTAAGGCTTGCAAACCCGTACCCGAGTCAAGAGTTGTGTCGACTTGGACAAAGTCGAGTATCATTAGGCATCAGAGGTTTTATGTCTCGCAAAATACATGTACCTCGCAAATAATAGTACGTATACTAGTAATCTGTCCGGACAACCTTATTAAAACACGTAAGCGTAAAAATATATCGTACGTACTTAGATTTGTAGGTCAACCCACTTTACAAATCTATCCCGGTCACAACCTACGTCCGAATCCGCCCGCTACCCAACCTAAGGTTACCTGCGAGACAAAAGTTGTATAATGAGCAACCTTATGGGTTACCCAGTGAGTCCAGAGCCCTCTAACAAACGTTAGTGCCCGACCCATCCCCATAGCCGAAGCATAATTAACATCTCGCAAGAAAGCATCACAATGCAATATCAGAGATAACCATATGCGAAAGCGCATAAACCATAATGCATAACATAAATGCATAACCCGTCTAGATTCACTAGACTCATCCCGATGCTGAGGCCTCGGTGTATCCGGCACCACCACACCAATCTCTCTCTATGTGGCTCATCCTTCACAATCACCGCAAAGGTTCATGTCCGTCACCACACCCGAATCCACGGGTAACTCGAATCCACGGGGATCGTGTCGTCACACGTCGCTCGGCCAAGGGAGCGACCCAAGTACCGTCCGAGCCTTCTCCGAATCCACGGAGGACCTCCGAATCCACGGAGTTGGGTGGTACCGTATACACCATCCTAAGACAATGTCACACATGTCCTAGGATGCATCACACAACGTCTTACGGTGTAGGGTCGTGCATAGGATCCAACGATCACAACAGCCACTACCACCGTCTCGACAAACGGATGGGAGACTCGCGTGGATCAACCATCACACGGAGCTACCGCATCCTCACATCAACCATTTCCGAGCGGATCTCACTTCCGACTCGTACTTATCACAATCCATTTCCGGGCGGTACCCCGACCGTCCCGTAATTATCACATCATGCTTACAATAACCATCGTAAACCGTGGTCTATGCACCAATACCATGTTGGACTAGGACGGCACCTCCGTGCTTGTCCTAACCGACCCTGCATCACAACCGTTAATCATGGCATGCGATCGGGTTCACGGTCAATCAATCATCCAACAACACTCAAGCATGATATCAAAGCAAGCATGTCACAATAACACAATCATGCAAGACGGTAACCCGACATGCCCTCAAGCGGTTACCCGTCATGCATGCAAAACGGATCCCGTAAGGCTAGCAAGCGGTCACCCGTCCGGCCCGCTAACGGTTACCCATTCCGCTTGACGGCTTCCCGTCCTACTTGCAGAATAGTTCCCGTCCTGCTTGCAGAACAGATCCCGACCTGCTTGCGGAACGGTTCCCGACCTGCTTGCGGGACAGTTCCCGACCTGCTTGCACACGAATCCCGACATGCTCACAATACCGCAATCAACACGCAATCAATATTAAGCATGCATAACCAACCAAGAACGTCATGCTTAACCATCAAACACGCATAATATAAACATATCACGGAGCTAAATCAATCACAAGATTCAACTCCTAACCCGTCCCTGCAAAACGAGAACGTTAGTCCTAGCTATCGGGACTCACTCGGGGTTTTTGGTTTGGCAGAAGTTCGGTTCCCAAAGCAGCTCGTTCTTCAATTCCGGCCCGCCTTTCCTACTCTCCAAGGTCTCCTAATCCGCTTCCCGAACTTCCGTAACGCTCGTCCTTCGTCCCTCCCGCGATCGGGGCTCGTTTTCTCCTTCCCGGCAACTTTCTCTCTCTAGAACATTTTATCTCCTTTCTCTCTCTAGGATTTCGGTTTTTCTCTCAAAAGTGTGAGTTTTCTGAAGGGGGAGAGGCCTTATTTATAGGTAAAAGAAGCTGGTGGTGGCGATTCAAAATGGTGGCGTCCGATTGGCCGGTTCCGGTGGCGAACATGCGTCGTAACACATCGGCGCCACCGTGCTTCATCCCAGCGGCGACACCTTGCGTCCAGCATGCAAGAGCACACCTCAGGGTGTGGTGGCTCCACCAAGCATGCTTGCATGCTCTGCACCAAGTGGTGGCCTCCGGCGATGACATTGCGCCGGTTACATGCGTCGCGACTTGTGGCGGCGTCCGGTCGCGCCTTGTCGTCGACTTGCATGCGTGGCCACACCTCCTACCTGCCTGATTAACCTGCCTGCCTGCTTGCTTGGCGACACCTCGTGCTTGGCTACTTGGGCGTTTTTGAAGTAGTTTTCCCGACCGGTCGCTCGTCGTCAAAACTGCCCGTTTTTGTCCAATGATCGTAAAACGTCGGGCCAACAACTGATCGCACTCCAGCCCCTAACGTAACTTGACGGAATTAAATTCTGTAGATAAATTTCCTCACGGTTCTTGACGGTTTTAAGTTTGGAGCTTCGTTTATCCATTTTCCTCCATTTCGGCCATACCGACATTTTTTGGACATTGTCGGATATCGCCTATCTTCTGATCCATCTTACGTCTCGTCTAAATCCCGCATTGCGTAGTCTTTCCTCGTCCGTATGTTAATTCTTTAGACAGGGTATTACATTCTCCCCTCCTTATTAGATTTCGTCCTCGAATTCCAATAGTAGAATCGTCCTCGGCTTCCTCCGTCTCATCGCGTCTAGTACTCTCCGTTGTTTGACGACTTGCGGTTTCTCTTGAATCTCCATCATGAGTTAGACTCCTCCTTGAGTCTCGTGGTAGCACTTGGTGTGCTCGTTCTTGCTCTGTATTTTTTTGCCTCGCCTCCTTCTCGGTACTTCTCTATGGTTCTCCGGGTCCCTCTTCAATCTCCACTCCGTCTCGGTACTTAGTCATTCTCCGCTCTTCCTCGGGGTTCGTCTTCTCTTTCTCCCCGTCGGTCTTGCTTGGCCTTCATGTTGTAAATCACGATCACCCTTTCCCGGAGCTTCTTTCCTCCTCGTCAATCCGATCCATGGGTTGGCCCTCCTCGTAACTCTCTTGACCAACTTCTTCTAGTGGCCGGTTACTTCACGTAACCTTTCCATCTCCGTCTCTTCGGTAAGTCTTGTTCATCCTTGTATGAACGCCTTCCTCTCTTAAGTTCGTTAACTTTCTTTGTCCCTTTACGTGACCTCTTACTTCCCAGTCCATCCAACTTCTCGCAGCTTCCCGTAGCTGATCCAACGTTCACTGATCTCAAACACTCACCGATCTCAAGATGAGATCGTGATGTTGATGATCCCGTAACAGCTTGACGCTAGATCTCTCGTCAAGATGCAACTACCTTCCCGTAGTTGATCTTCCATCTCGCCTTTGCCGATCTCGCAATAGCCTGATGCTAAACGTCCCGTCGAGACTCTAATACATTGCCGTAGTCAACCCACCAACTCGCCATTGTTGATCCAGCCCTGATCAACACATGGCATCAATCGTTCGCCTTAACCATCCACCAGGGTTTTCACTATAAATGGCCTGCTCGGGTAATGGCTCTTGGTGCTGGGCTTTTAGGATAGGTGTTCTAAAAGTCTTACTACTTTTCTATCCTAAGGTTTTTGGGAAATCACCTCTTCCCGGTAACCTAAGGATCACTCACCAACACCAACCATATTAGGAACAGCTTTCTTCCAAAACAATTAAGCAATTCAAACCATTCTTGCTTAAGGAAAACTCCATTCCAAAAGCAATTTTTATATCATAAAACCGTTATCACACACAAATATTTACACGGGTCTTACTAACGCTGAACACACACTCAAGCGTTGCCCGTCTACACACACAACCAGTGTATATCACAATACACATCACACACAGCAAGCATATATCACACATATATGCATATCACCGATTAGGAGTCAGAACCCAACATACCGCGCCTTTCGGATATGAAGCGGTCCCTGCAAAATAAACTCCTAACTTACTATGCTATACTACACTATATACCTAGTCTTCCTCTTCCTTTCATCCTTCACTTCGGATCGTTGCTCGATCCTTGCGCTGACGTTGGGCGGTTCACCGGTGTTACCGAAGATTGGGGAGAAGGCGGTCTTCTACACGGACTGTCTGCCTCCTCGTGGTCTCGGCCTCCACAATGGATACACCCTCTGGTCTCGGGTAACGTCGGTAACCCGAAACCCATATTCGGACACCATTGGTCATAGTGACCTCTTCCTCCACAATACCCGCACGGTGGAGTAATTTCCTCCGGCCGTCAGACTCTTCTCCTTGGCTTACGCTGTCGGCTTCCTTCGCCTACTTCCATCCTTGTTTGACTTGCGTTTGGGTCCACAGACTGAACCGTCTCTCGGACCAGGCTTCCTCCTTCCCTATGAACTCCGGACTCCTGGTCCGATACTTCTCTCGTCTCCACGTTCTGCTCCTCTGGGTTGTTTCCTCGTACTTCTCCTTCCGTCTCACCGGTTGTGGGAATTTCGAGGTTATCCCACCCCGGCGGTACTTGTTGTAGAATTTCTTCATAAGTAAGGGTCCTTGGCGGGTTTCCCCATTCCCACCGTAAGTCCGCTTCACCTTCTTGTTGGTTCCCCGTCTCTCTCGGGTTTGTCTCCGGTCCTGGTACTACTTGGTCTTGTTCCAGCTGCCTACGCCTTTCTTCTTCCATTGCATAATAGTTCCTCACTGCGTTAACGACCCACTCATGTTCTGATTCTGTCGGACTACCTGGGTACATCGTCCCGTTTCGTGGTTCTTCATACTCCGCACCTACGGATCTCGGTTCTTGGGGCGCATACTGGGAAGTAACCCCAATGACAAAGGAATAGGGGACCGTAGGTACCCCTGACATGCTCGCCGAACTCCCCGACGAGATGTCCATCACTTCAGGAGAAGGCGGCTCGAGGATTTCCACCTCCGAATCCTCTGTGGACGTTTCCGCAAAACCATCGTAAGATCCCGTCCCTATGGACATGGCTTATGCATCGGAATCCATGTCGAGGTTAAGCATTCCCTGAAACATATCATCCGCGACTGCCGACTCCGAGCTCCACCCGTCTGAACTCATCTCGCTCGGATCCGTTTGCACTGAGGTATCCGAATCAATCACGATGACCTCATACACCGAACCCGAACTAGTGCTGGATCCACTTGACCCGTCCCCTGAGTCTGAACCACCTGATCCGTAATACTCTGAGTAGTTGCCCGTACTTCCCCCCGGTAACCACTCCGGATCCCGCTCGTATCGTCCCAACCTTCTCGGCATCCTACAAATCTCGATAACAAGGTGAGTCTAAATCCCCCAACCTATCATTCTATCGGCATTCGGACATCCGGTTTCTTAAAAAGTGTGGTTGCGACTCAAATGACTCGATAAAACGTTTTGAAAACTCTGTCCCGTGAGCATGATCATGAACCATGCTCTGATACCACCATTTGTAACACCCCCGACGCGGACTACGGACAATAGCCGAATCGGTGGTGCCACAAGATGTCAAATATCGCCAATGTCCCGGCACTGCCCATTGTCTGGCCAATCCACTATCGATATTCGACCCTCTCGACTAAGGCCTAAGGCTTGCAAACCCGAACCCGAGTCAAGAGTTGTGTTGACTTAGACAAAGTCGAGTATCATTAGGCATTAGAGGTTTTATGTCTCGCAAAATACGTGTACCTCGCAAATATTAGTACGTATATTAGTAATCCGTCCGGACAACCTTATTAAAACACGTAAGCATAAAAATATACCGTACGTACTTAGATTTGTAGGTCAACCCACTTTACAAATCTATCCCGGTCACAACCTATGTCCGAATCCGCCCGCTACCCAACCTAAGGTTACCTGTGAGACAAAAGTTGTATAATGAGCAACCTTATGAGTTACCCAGTGAGTCCAGAGCCCTCTAACAAATGTTAGTGCCCGACCCATCCCCATAGCCGAAGCATAATTAACATCTCGCAAGAAAGCATCACAATGTAATATCAGAGATAACCATATGCGAAAGCGCATAAACCATAATGCATAACATAAATGCATAACCCGTCTAGATGCACTAGACTCATCCCGACGCTGAGGCCTCGGTGTATCCGGCACCACCACACCAATCTCTCTCTCTCTATGTGGCTCATCCCGCACAATCACCGCAAAGGTTCATGTCCGGAACCACACCCGAATCCACAGGGATCATGTCGTCACACGTCGCTCGGCCAAGGGAGCGACCCAAGTACCGTCCGAGCCTTCTCCGAATCCACGGAGGACCTCCGAATCCACGTAGTTGGGTGGTACCGTATACACCATCCTAAGACAATGTCACACATGTCCTAGGATGCATCACACAACGTCTTATGGTGTAGAGTCGTGCATAGGATCCAACGATCACAATAGCCACTACCACCGTCTCGACAAACGGATGGGAGACTCGCGTGGATCAACCATCACACGGAGCTACCGCATCCTCACATCAACCATTTCCGAGCGGATCTCACTTCCGACTCGTACTTATTGTTGGATTGTTTAGTCTCTTGGTTCAATTCTCAGATTAGTTGAACCTACTAAACATGCATTAGATCTAGGTGTTCTTATTTAGAAACATATGATCTCACCTTTTACCTGTTTGTTTGCAGCGGAATTGATGAACAGGTCAATGATCAGGGAGATACACCGAGAGATGGATCCTCCAAAGGCTCACACACGCAATCACAGGAAACTGGTTGCTAGACCGAGCTGAGATGGGGCGCAGAGAGAGAGGAGTAGCCGCGGCTTGGATTAGGGTTGGGAGAGAAGAGAGTTGGCTTTTAGTCATTAAAAGCCTTCTCTTTTCCCTTTTGGGCTTTTGGGCCCAATCTGATTAAATCCCATTTAATCAGACCCATTAATCTTTCTCTCTTAGTACGACAAATGCCTAGCACTTTTGTCGTACTTCTGCTAAGCCGTTTCAACATTATTTCCTGCTAGCTTAAGCGTGTGACCCATATGGGATCATACAATAAAGGCAATAAGTCCAAGACTTATAGATCATGAGCGGACTCTAGCAAGCCATCATGACCCCCAGTATTGTATGACTTATGTCTGATCACTGACATACTCTTACGTTATAGAGACAGTACAGAGATTGCTGGACACAATTCCAACAATCTCCCACTTGAACTGGAATCTCTGTATTCATAATCCCTTTCGTCACAATATCTCGATTAGTCATAAGGCAAGATTAGTGTCATCCTTATAAAGCCTAATCTTGTTCATCGGACTCTGATTTGATACTGACAATACAAACGACTCGGGAAAGTCCGTTTGAGCATGGCCATGCGTTTTCCAGTATTCAAATCTCCGATTGGCCTAGAGATATTCACTCCATTTATATTGAAGGGACAAATCCCATCTTGTTTCATCACTGTAAGCTACTCACTTCATGATGTACCCAAACAAGGTCCTTATAGTTATCGCAGAACGATAGCGTTAGACAATGATCAAAGTGCATCAGTCCATATGCAGTCACATGCATGCGAACTCAGGTCTAAGGACTATACTCTATAGTCGTAGTAAGAATCTCTTATGACACAGATATAAATATCCTGAAGAGTTCTTATTAGCGGGTCTTGTCCGGTCGTATGTTCCCAACATACACCTATGTACTGACTTTGATGCCGAGCATCTATGACACACTGAGACTTTGTCATAAGTCACGTACCAATCCAGTCTTACACGGTTGTTGGTGTTCCAATTTCAACAACCTTCGACTAGGGACATGATGATATAAAACATTTATCAAATATAGGATCTCATGATCAAGCTAAATGACTTCGATGACTCAAGATCAAATCATTTACTTCGATGACCTATAAAATGATTCATATCATTTTGGAACGATTATTTCATCACAGTTAAAATAATCTTGAAATAATAATTTCATTAAACATAAATAATGTTTTACAAGAACATATCAAATAACTAAAATAAAGCTCACAAAACTCCCACTCAAATTTAGATTACATTTCAATGTTTCTAATGCCTACAGCTTCAGTCAGGAACTCGAGCTTAGGCCTTGGGAGTGGCTTTGTCAACGGATCAGCGACATTATCATCTGTCGGAACTCGGCTGATCTTGACTTCCTTTCTATTAATGATGTCACGTATCAAGTGATATCTTCTTTGAACATGCTTGGATTTCTGGTGTGATCTTGGTTCCTTTGCCTGAGCTATAGCACCATTGTTGTCACAAAACAGTGCCAGAGGCTCAGCCGCATCTGGTATCACACCTAGTTCCATAATGAACTTTCGTATCCAAACAGCTTCCTTCGCTGCTTCTGAGGCGGCGATATATTCAGCTTCCGTAGTGGAATCAGCAACGGTGTCCTGCTTGGAGCTTCTCCAACTTACTGCACCGCCATTCAGACAAAAGACATAACCGGACTGTGACCGGAAATCATCAGTGTCTGTCTGGAAACTTGCGTCCGTGAATCCACTGACTTTAAGCACATCACTTCCACCGTACACCAAGAATTTATCCTTAGTATGTCTTAGATACTTCAAGATATTCTTTACGGCAATCCAATGGTTTTCACCTGGATTTGACTGGTATCTACTCGTCATGCTCAATGCATAAGCAATATCAGGACGAGTACAGATCATGGCATACATAACAGATCCTATTGCAGATGCATAGGGAATGTTCTTCATACGCTCGAGCTCAGCAGCCGACGTAGGGCTCTGCTTCTTGCTTAGCGTTGTGCCATGTACCATTGGCGTGAAGCCCTTCTTGGAATCTTTCATGCTGAATCTTTGTAGGACTTTGTCAATGTATGAGTCTTGACACAAGCCTATCAGCCTCTTAGGTCTATCCCGATAGATCCTAATTCCAAGAACGTATGCGGCTTCACCCATGTCTTTCATGGAAAAACAACTTCCAAGCCAGTCCTTTACAGACTTTAGCATTGGAACGTCGTTTCCGAGAAGCAGTATGTCATCAACATACAGAATAAGAAAAACGATTTTGCTCCCACTAGTTTTCTTATACACGCATTGTTCTTCTTCGTTTCTGATGAAGTCAAATTGCTTGATCGCTTCATCAAAACGAAGATTCCAGCTCCTCGATGCTTGCTTCAATCCATAAATGGATTTATGAAGCTTGCACACTTTCCCAGCATTCTTTGGATCTATGTAACCGTCAGGTTGCGTCATATACACATCCTCTTCCAGAATACCATTCAGGAAGGCGGTTTTCACGTCCATCTGCCAAATTTCATAATCATGAAAAGCTGCAGTTGCTAGTAGAATCCGAATAGATTTCATCATAGCCACCGGTGAATAGGTTTCATCGTAGTCCACACCGTGAACTTGTCTGAAACCTTTTGCCACCAACCTGGCTTTATAAATCTGGACATTTCCATCCACGTCAATCTTCTTCTTGAAGATCCATTTGCACTCGGAATTAGTGGCCTTACGCCACTTAGAGGAATCTGGGCCCATCATGGCTTGATTGAAGTTCGATGGTTCATCACCATCAATGATCAAAAGATCATGACAGTCAGTCACGAGGAATCCCTGATATCTCTCGGGTTCGTGACGGATCCTCCCGGATCTTCGAACTTCAGGTACTACAGGTTCAGGCTCTACAATTTCTTGTAGATCCTCCTGCTGCTCTTCCTCATTAGGTTGAGCAGTATCCTGTTCATCTTGAATTTCTTCAAGCAGTACCTTACTCCCACTGTCTTTCTTAGAGAGAAACTCTCTCTCAAGAAAGTTACAATCCCGGGCAACAAAAATCTTGTTCTCGGAACGTAGATAGAAGTAATAAGCCTTGGTTTCCCGTGGATAACCAATGAAGTAGCATTTATCAGATTTTGGTGTAAGCTTGTCTGAGATTAATCTCTTAACATAGGCTTCACAACCCCAAATTCTTAGATAAGACAGCACTGGAGCTTCTCCAGTCCATAATTCATATGGTGTCTTTGCTACTGCTTTTGATGGCGCTCTATTTAGAGTGAACACTGCTGTTAGCAGAGCATATCCCCAAAGGGATATTGGAAGGTCTGTGTGACTCATCATAGATCGAACCATATCCAATAAGGTCCGATTTCTCCTCTCAGATACACCATTCCATTGAGGTGTTCCAGGAGGAGTGAGTTGGGATACGATCCCACACTCTCTCAGATGATCACTGAATTCCTGGCTTAAGTATTCTCCTCCTCGGTCGGACCGAAGAGCCTTAATGCTTTTGCCTAGTTGGTTCTGTACTTCATTTTGGAATTCTCTGAACTTCTCAAAAGATTCAGATTTATGTTTCATCAAATAAACATATCCATACCTACTGAAATCATCAGTGAAGGTAATGAAGTACTGATAGTTTCCTCTTGCATTAGTGGACATTGGGCCACACACATCAGTGTGTATCAGGCCCAATAAGTCACTGGCCCTCTCGTTAGGTTTATTAAAGGGGGCCCGTGTCATTTTGCCCATCATGCAGGATTCGCATTTCTCACATGACTCAAAGTCAAATGAGCCAAGAAGTCCATTCGAATGGAGCCTCTTGATGCGTTTCTCGCTGATGTGCCCTAAACGACAATGCCATAGAAACGTTCGGTTTTCCTCATTAGGTTTAAACCGTTTTGTATTAATGTTATAAATTGGCGCGGATTGATCGAGTATGTAAAGCCCATTCGTAAGAGGGGCAGAACCATAGAACAAATTGTTGCGATTGAAGGAACATAATTTATTCTTAACTGAAAAATCATAACCTTCCAAATCCAACAAAGAAATTGAAATAATATTTCTGCTTATAGCAGGTACAAAATAACAATTATTAAGTTCTAAAATCAATCCCGAAGGTAAAGACAACAAGTAAGTTCCTACAGCTAGTGCTGAAACTTTCGCTCCATTCCCAACTCGTAGCTCTACTTGTCCTTGCTTCAGCCTTCTACTGTTGCTGAGTGCCTGCATATTAGTACAAATATGAGCCCCACAACCAGTATCCATGACCCATGAGGTATTATCAGAAGTAGTTGTATTAACTTCTATAACAAAAATACCTGATGAAGAAGTCTCGAAAGTCTTCTTCTTTAATTCCTTTAGACCTTCCTGGAATTTCTTACAATCTCTTCTCCAATGCCCCAGTTCTTTGCAGAACCTGCACATGTCAGTAGGCCCAGCCTTGGACTTGGGCTTGGGCTTTGGCGTGTCTGAGTCCACGACTTGGACACCCTTGGCCTTTCCCTTATCCTTAGCAGAAGACTTCTTAAACCCCTTGCCCTTCTGTACCATAAGTACATTGGGGTCCTTGGCGGTTTTCTTCAAGTTGGGCTCTGCAGTCTTGAGCATTCCGTGAAGCTCAGGCAGTGTCTTACTCAAGCCATGCATGTTAAAGTTCAGAATGAACTGATCATAGCTTGCAGGTAAAGACTGCAGAATGATGTCGCAGGCAAGTTCCTGGCTGATTGGGCAGTCGAGTTTGTGAAGATGATCGAGATAACCCATCAGAGCCATAACCTCTTAAGTGTTTTATCTTATCAGTAATTGATTCAAAACACTTCTAAACAAAATTAAACAACCTAAACATGAATCTAAAACAAGAAATCCTAAGAACCAATGGCTCTGATACCACTGTTGGATTGTTTAGTCTCTTGGTTCAATTCTCAGATTAGTTGAACCTACTAAACATGCATTAGATCTAGGTGTTCTTATTTAGAAACATATGATCTCACCTTTTACCTGTTTGTTTGCAGCGGAATTGATGAACAGGTCAATGATCAGGGAGATACACCGAGAGATGGATCCTCCAAAGGCTCACACACGCAATCACAGGAAACTGGTTGCTAGACCGAGCTGAGATGGGGCGCAGAGAGAGAGGAGTAGCCGCGGCTGGGATTAGGGTTGGGAGAGAAGAGAGTTGGCTTTTAGTTATTAAAAGCCTTCTCTTTTCCCTTTTGGGCTTTTGGGCCCAATCTGATTAAATCCCATTTAATCAGACCCATTAATCTTTCTCTCTTAGTACGACAAATGCCTAGAACTTTTGTCGTACTTCTGCTAAGCCGTTTCAACATTATTTCCTGCTAGCTTAAGCGTGTGACCCATATGGGATCATACAATAAAGGCAATAAGTCCAAGACTTATAGATCATGAGCGGACTCTAGCAAGCCATCATGACCCCCAGTATTGTATGACTTATGTCTGATCACTGACATACTCTTACGTTATAGAGACAGTACAGAGATTGCTGGACACAATTCCAACAATCTCCCACTTGAACTGGAATCTCTGTATTCATAATCCCTTTCGTCACAATATCTCGATTAGTCATAAGGCAAGATTAGTGTCATCCTTATAAAGCCTAATCTTGTTCATCGGACTCTGATTTGATACTGACAATACAAACGACTCGGGAAAGTCCGTTTGAGCATGGCCATGCGTTTTCCAGTATTCAAATCTCCGATTGGCCTAGAGATATTCACTCCATTTATATTGAAGGGACAAATCCCATCTTGTTTCATCACTGTAAGCTACTCACTTCATGATGTACCCAAACAAGGTCCTTATAGTTATCGCAGAACGATAGCGTTAGACAATGATCAAAGTGCATCAGTCCATATGCAGTCACATGCATGCGAACTCAGGTCTAAGGACTATACTCTATAGTCGTAGTAAGAATCTCTTATGACACAGATATAAATATCCTGAAGAGTTCTTATTAGCGGGTCTTGTCCGGTCGTATGTTCCCAACATACACCTATGTACTGACTTTGATGCCGAGCATCTATGACACACTGAGACTTTGTCATAAGTCACGTACCAATCCAGTCTTACACGGTTGTTGGTGTTCCAATTTCAACAACCTTCGACTAGGGACATGATGATATAAAACATTTATCAAATATAGGATCTCATGATCAAGCTAAATGACTTCGATGACTCAAGATCAAATCATTTACTTCGATGACCTATAAAATGATTCATATCATTTTGGAACGATTATTTCATCACAGTTAAAATAATCTTGAAATAATAATTTCATTAAACATCATTATATGTTTTACAAGAACATATCAATAACTAAATAAAGCCCTTTGCTTACTCCCACTGAAATTAAGACTACATCTTAATTTCACTTATCCTACAGCAACAGTCCGCGACTCGTGCTTAGGCTCAAGGAGTGGCTTCGTTAATAGATTAGCAACGTTCTCATTCGTTGAAACTTGCTGATCTACTTAACATCTCTGTCATTTATCTTACGGAATAGGTTATTCCACTAAGTGTTTGGATCTTTGATGTGCAGCTAGTCTCATCTAAGCTGTGAATCACATCAAGTTCAGTGATGAACTATTCTTTCCAAACAACCTCTTTCGCCGCTTCTCAAGCTGCGAAACATTCAGTTTAAGTCATGGAGTCAGCAACAGTGCCGTGCACCGCCAGACAAACACAAGACATATCCGGACTGTGACCGGAAATCATCTTTGTCTGTTGGAAACTTGCCTTTCAGACTCTATCGACTTGTAGCATCTCACTTTCTTCTTTACCTAAAGAACTTAGATTGCCCAATCAGCCAGTTCCTGATTGTGTTTTATAGAACCTAAGCATCTCACTTTCAAGAGAACCTAGATCTGTATGTTTAGGGTGATATGAATCTGTGAATTGAATCAGGATCATCTAAACTATTCCTACAGTGGTATCAGAGCCATTGGTTCTTAGGATTTCTTGTTTTAGATTCATGTTTAGGATGTTTAATTTTGTTTAGAAGTGTTTTGAATCAATTACTGATAAGATAAAACACTTAAGAAACTTAATTTAAAACCTAAACACATTAATCAGATCGCAAAACATGCTATATGACATGTTGTTGTGATCGGCCGATGGCTTGAATGCATGGATCGATCTTGGATCAATCGCATGATCAGCCGATCGACCGTGAGCGTGGAATGGCCGATCGCTTGCATTGAGAGGATGAGCAAGCGATCATGAGGAACGATCGTGAGGCGCGGGATCGGACGAGTTGATCGCATGGATCGATCATCGTGATCGACAGCATGGATCACGCCGCGTCCGGTTGCCTCGTCGAACCGATCGAGAGGGTTGGACCGATCGGCTGATGTGATCACGCCAAGTCTCGGCAACTCTCGGTCATTCCCGTCCCGACCATGAGCCAAGCTCATCCCGACCGTGTGGTTTGCGGCTGCCACGATCATGAACGATCAAGGTTTGCGGCCGTGACCTAATTGGCTCGTTTAAGGATTGTGTCTTCGGTTCGGTTAATGGTTCGGTTTAAGATTTTAATTAAAAATCATCGTCCTGGTTTAATAAACAGATTTAATAATTTTATTAAGTCTGGTTAAACCGGGATAAGAAATCCAATGTCGAAAGAATTATTGGATTTTGTGCCTAAACCAGGAATTTCTAATTTGATTTGGTTGGACCAAATAAATTGAGAAATTCCGGTTTAGTAAATAACCGGTTGACAATTGTGGTCATCGTAGTAATTAAAACTTGGTTAGACCAGTTTTAATGAACCAGACCGGTTATGTCAATTAATTGGACAATTGGGTCATGTCTTGGACATGGACCAATTCTTGGGCCTCGGGCCAAGAAGTTAAAACAATTGGGCCAATTATTTGAGTCTTTCTTCAGATAAATTTAAAATTTATTTTATAAAATTATAAAGTCGATTTTAAATTAATGTTTCCGAAATTTTGAAATTAGAAAGTTTCTTAAAATAGAAGTTTCTGGATTTGCGGGTTTTGGATTTTAAAGAAATTTCTAAAGTTAGAAAGTTTCCGTTTTTAGAAAGTTTCCAATTTTAGAAAGTTTCCAAAAATAGTAGGTTTCCAAAAATAGAAAGTTTCCCGAAATAGTAATCTTCTATTTTGGGAATGAAATTTTAATAAACCTACGAACCTCAAATAATATCAAGCGTTGGATGTCTTGTCCAGGCTATGTCAGCTGTCGAAGCCCATTCAATTGTATTCATGGCCTTACAGTGTGAGGGTGTCTGCTTTTGCGTGGGTAAGACGGTTTGTGATTCATAAATGTCATTGGGAGTCCCAGACATTAATGATTACATGACTGTATAGTCTGGTTTTCTTGACTAGGCCATCGGGAGTCCCGGGCCTTGAGACATCAGAGTGGATTGGGCCTCGGGCCCAGATTCACAACCAAGAGTTATATCACGGATATAATTAGCCGATATAGGGCTTACCGATATAAGCTAAGGTTGGGTGACGGCCAGTGGCCCACTTTAATCTTAGTTATATGTGGATCTTGGAATCATTATATTCTATTGAGGGTAACTGATGTTATTGAATATAATGCGTGATTAATCATATTAAATTTAATACGAGATTAATCATATTGAACATATAAACTAAAATCCTTTTATCTTATATTTCAGTTATGACTAGCACAAACAATCAAAACACTTTCTCGATTCGGTCTGTTCTTGAGAAGGACAAACTGAACGGATCAAATTTCTTGACTTGGTCGCGGAACCTGAGGCTAGTCCTCAGGCAGGAGAGAAAGGACTATGTCCCTGAGAGAGCTCTCCCCGTAAGGATCGGGTCCAATGCTTCTCATGCAGTATATGATGATCAGAATAAGCATTATAATGATGCGGTAGATGTGCGTGGTCTGATATTGGCCACCATGGACTCAGACTTGCGGGAGCAATATGAGAACATGGAGTCGCCAATAGAGATGATCAGCAGCCTGAAATTGAAATTTCAGGAGCAGATACGAGTGGAGAGATACCAGTTGGTTAAGTCTCTCACTAGCTGCAAGCTACCGAATGATCATCCAGTGAGTCCTCATGTCAGTAAAATGATAGGTTATATTGATAACCTGAGGAAACTGGATTATCCAGTTAGCCATGAATTGGCAACTGAGATCATTCTCCAGTCACTGCCGTCAAGCTATGATAAGTTCGTAAGGAACTATATCAAGAAAGGCTTAACGAAGACGTTGACTGAACTGCATGATATGCTCAAAACGGTTGAGCCAAACGTGAAGGGTAGGTTTATTAAACCTAGTATTGACAAGGGTGAAGACAAAGTTGTCCAGATTTTGAATAATGGCAAGCGTGTGTCTTCTGAGCTCAAGTCAGATACCTCTTACGTTGGTAAGTGCTGCTACTGTAAAGAGATAGGGCATTGGAAGAGAGATTGCATAAAATTCATGGAAGACGATGAGGAGTTAAAGTTAATGTATGAGACTACTTCCTCAGGTATTCATGTTATTACTTCAAGTTCTACCTTGCAGGTATTGGATACTGGTTGTGGCACTGATATTTGTTGAAATATGCAGAGCCTAAGCAACAGTAGAACGTTGAAGGAAGGGCAAGTGGAACTGCATGTCTGGAAGGAGCTATGGATGCTGCCTCAGTCATAGGGTTTTTCACTTGTAGATGCCTTCGAGGCTTGGTTTTGTATTAAGTAATTGCTACAATGTACCTGCTTTAAGCAGAGTTGTTTTTCATTTTCTTGTAAAGAATTTGAATGTTTTTCATTTTGATAAAAGACAAGTTTTGTTCTTTTGATCTTAATGAAATATTAATTGTAGCACCCTATTCAAGGAATGGGTTTTATATCTTAAACCAAAGAATGCCTAAATGTAACATAAATACCAAATTGGTTTAAATCTGATGAATTAAACCTGATTTTTCCTTGGCATAAATGTCTTGGTCAAAGAGAGTAAGTCGGATTCAGAAATCCCATAGTTATGAACTGTTGGGCTCATTTGAATGAATGTCTTATGAGACTTGAATTCTGCTTACTAGACCAAAAGACATAGGGCCCATCTTAGCCGAGCTAAAGAAAGGCCCAAAGGCTTATTGGAGATTGAACATACTCATGTATGTGGTCTGATGAGCAACAATGCCAGAGAAAAATTTTCTTGTACTTCATTGTCTCTACTGATTACTTCAGTAAGTAAGACTGTGTTCATTTGATGTGACACAAGTCGGAATTCTTTGACATGGTCGAAAGAGTTCCAGAATGAGGTATAGAATCTGAATGACAGAAGTATTAAGACTCTGGATTAGATCACGAGTGAGAATACTTGAGTCATTAATGGTGTGATCATCTGAATGAGTGTGAAATCGTTTCACAGCTCAATTCTCCTGAAAACTTTGAGGTATTTCTGTGAGAAAGAATCAGATCTTATTAGAAATGATTAAAGATGAGTCACACAAATCTTCCATGATATTTTAAGAATAACGCTCTAGAAATATCTAAGTTTACGCTAAAATAGTTCCACAAATATCGGTTGAAAGACACCACGTTAATGTGGATTGGAATCGATCCAAATTTGTCTTTACTGAGTATTTGTAGTTGTGCTACTTCGCTGGTTGTCCTAGAGAAACTAAGGCTAGTTACTTTTACGTCCAATCTGTTTTCTAAGAAGGGAAGTTATTTTCCAAGAAGAACAGTGGGAGTAAAAGTATAACTCGAAGTAATTCGAGATATACAGGAGGCTGCTCAACCTGTTGAGGGAGAGCAACGAATGGATTTACAGATTTCTGTAGAATCTACACCTGTAGAGCCTGAAGTTCGCAGATATGAAAGAATCAGTCACTAATACGAGAGTGATTTCTCGTCATTAGTTGAACCTGATGATCATTGAAAGTTCGCATGATCTGATGATCATAGAAAGCGACGAATCTGCGAAGTTCAAAGAAGTGAAAGTGAGCTCGGACTCCGAAAATTACATTTTGTGTAAGTTGACTTCAACGATCCATTCATGGATGGAAGCAAGTATATCGGAATAGGAATCTTCGTTCTGTTGAAGTAGTCAAGTTTTTGACTTGAACAGGAACGAAATGGAACTATGCGTTTACAAATAGATAAATGGGAGCGATATTGCATTTCTCATATTGTATGTTGATGACATACTGATTCTCGGAAATAACGTCCCAATGCTGTAGTCGGTGAAGGACTGGCTTGGGAGTTGGTTTAGTGATTGACATGGGTAAAGCCACGACAGTCTTGGATTCTGGATCTAAAGATAGAGATCCAGAAGAGCTGGTAGGACAAAGTCAGGATTCTTAAATTGACAAAGTCCTACACGTTTTCAGCACTCCAAGAAGGGTTTTTAAGCCAATGTCACATGGCAATACGTTAAGTAAGAAGCAGTGTCCTACGATAACTGCTGAGCTTAAATGCATGGATAGGATTCATATGCGACGGCAATTGGATCTATCATGTATGCCATGACACGTACTTGTTTTGATATTGCTTTAATGTTAAGCAAAACAAGTAAAGACCAGTCAAATCCAGCAAAGAATCACTGGATTGCCGTAAAGAATATTCTAAAGTATTTGAAGAATACTAAGGATAAGTTCTTTACGGCAATCCAGTGATTCTTTGCTGGATTTGACTGGTCTTTACTTGTTTTGCTTAACATTAAAGCAATATCAAAACAAGTACGTGTCATGGCATACATGATAGATCCAATTGCCGTCGCATATGAATCCTATCCATGCATTTAAGCTCAGCAGTTATCGTAGGACACTGCTTCTTACTTAACGTATTGCCATGTGACATTGGCTTAAAAACCCTTCTTGGAGTGCTGAAAACGTGTAGGACTTTGTCAATTTAAGAATCCTGACTTTGTCCTACCAGCTCTTCTGGATCTCTATCTTTAGATCCAGAATCCAAGACTGTCGTGGCTTTACCCATGTCAATCACTAAACCAACTCCCAAGCCAGTCCTTCACCGACTACAGCATTGGGACGTTATTTCCGAGAATCAGTATGTCATCAACATACAATATGAGAAATGCAATATCGCTCCCATTTATCTATTTGTAAACGCATAGTTCCATTTCGTTCCTGTTCAAGTCAAAAACGCATAGTTCTTACTCAAGACTCTATAGAATGATGTCGCAGGCAAGTTCCTGGCTGATTGATTCAATTCACAGAGCCATTGGTTCTTAGGTTTCTTGTTTTAGATTCATTGTTTAGGTTGTTTAAATCTGTTTAGATGTGTTTTGAATCCATTACTGATAAGAAAAACACATAAGAAACTGAATTAAAACCCTGAACAAACACTTGAATCACAAAACCGAGCTATATGACTCGGGTTTTGTGGATTGGCCAAGGCGTGATCAACCGGCTTGGCCGGATTGGTGATCACGGCCGAATGGCGACCGGTCGGCTAAGCGGAACGGTCGGGATCGGAACGGTCGGGATCGCACGGCGATCGCGTCCGATCGCGTCATCCCGATCGCGTCCCGGCTGTCCGTGCGGAGCGTCCCGATCGCGTCGATGCCGAGCGTCCGTCCGGTTGCGTCCGTGGATTGCGACCGGCTGATGCTTGGCTGAGCGGCTGGGTTGCGGTCGGCCGACGTCTTGAACGAACGGCTGGAAATTAGGTCACGGCCAACTCGGTTTGGTTCGTGACTAATTCGGTTCGGTTCAAGGCTCGGTTTAAGATTTTAATTAAAAATCAACGTTCTGGTTTAATAAACAGATTTTAATAATTTTATTAAAGTCTGGTTAAACCAGGATTAGAAATCCAATGTCGAAAGAAATATTGGATTTAGTGCCTAAACCAGGATTTCTAATTTGATTTGGTTGGACCAAATAAATTGAGAAATTCCGGTTTAGTAAATAACCGGTTGACAATTGTGGTCATCGTAGTAATTGAAACTTGGTTAGACCAGTTTTAATGAACCAGACCGGTTATGTCAAATAATTGGACAATTGGATCATGTCTTGGACATGGATCAATTCTTGGGCCTCGGGCCAAGAAGTTAAAACAATTGGGCTAATTATTTGAGTCTTTCTTAAGAATAATTTAAAATCTATTTTATAAAATTATAAAGTCGGTTTTAAACTATAGTTTCCGAAATCTTGAAATTAGAAAGTTTCCATTTTTAGAAAGTTTCCTAAAATAGAATTTTCTGGATTTGCGGGTTTTGGATTTTAAAGAAGTTTCTAAAATTAGAAAGTTTCCGGTTTTAGAAAGTTTCCAATTTTAGAAAGTTTCCAAAAATAGTAGGTTTCCATAAATAGAAAGTTTCCCGAAATAGTAATCTTCTATTTTAGGAATGATTTTAATAAACCTACGAACCTCAAACAATATCAAGCGTTGGATGTCTTGTCCAGGCTATGTCAGCTGTCAAAGCCCATTCAATTGCATTCATGGCCTTACAGTGTGAGGATGTCTGCTTTTGCGTGGGTAAGACGGTTTGTGATTCATAAATGTCATTGGGAGTCCCAGACATTAATGATTACATGACTGTATAGTCCGGTTTTCTTGACTAGGCCATCGGGAGTCCCGGGCCTTGAGACATCAGAGTGGATTGGGCCTCGGGCCCAGATTCACAACCAAGAGTTATATCACGGATATAATTAGCCGACATAGGGCTTACCGATATAAGCTAAGGTTGGGTGACGGCCAGTGGCCCACTTTAATCTTAGTTATATGTGGATCTTGGAATCATTATATTCTATTGAGGGTAACTTATGTTATTGAATATAATGCATGATTAATCATATTATACTTTAATACGAGATTAATCATTTTGAACATATAACTAATAACCTTTTTATTTATATATTTCAGATATGACTACTACAAGCACTCAACTGTTGGATTGTTTAGTCTCTTGGTTCAATTCTCAGATTAGTTGAACCTACTAAACATGCATTAGATCTAGGTGTTCTTATTTAGAAACATATGATCTCACCTTTTACCTGTTTGTTTGCAGCGGAATTGATGAACAGGTCAATGATCAGGGAGATACACCGAGAGATGGATCCTCCAAAGGCTCACACACGCAATCACAGGAAACTGGTTGCTAGACCGAGCTGAGATGGGGCGCAGAGAGAGAGGAGTAGCCGCGGCTTGGATTAGGGTTGGGAGAGAAGAGAGTTGGCTTTTAGTCATTAAAAGCCTTCTCTTTTCCCTTTTGGGCTTTTGGGCCCAATCTGATTAAATCCCATTTAATCAGACCCATTAATCTTTCTCTCTTAGTACGACAAATGCCTAGCACTTTTGTCGTACTTCTGCTAAGCCGTTTCAACATTATTTCCTGCTAGCTTAAGCGTGTGACCCATATGGGATCATACAATAAAGGCAATAAGTCCAAGACTTATAGATCATGAGCGGACTCTAGCAAGCCATCATGACCCCCAGTATTGTATGACTTATGTCTGATCACTGACATACTCTTACGTTATAGAGACAGTACAGAGATTGCTGGACACAATTCCAACACTTATCACAATCCATTTCCGGGCGGTACCCCGACCGTCCCGTACTTATCACATCATGCTTACAATAACCATCGTAAACCGCGGTCCATGCACCAATACCATGTCGGACTAGGACGGCACCTCCGTGCTTGTCCTAAGCGACCCTGCATCACAACCGTTAATCATGGCATGTGACCGGGTTCACGATCAATCAATCATCCAACAACACTCAAGCATGATATCAAAGCAAACATGTCACTGTAACACAATCATGCAAGACGGTAACCCGACATGCCCTCAAGCGGTTACCTGTCATGCATGAATCTACCAACCTCGTTCTTACCTTGAACTGGCAGTGGAATGATTGGTGAACGAGATCAGTAAGCGACTCAGATGCTTCGCCTCTACCAGATACACACGCACACAACCTGGAAAGCCGGGATGCTAGTGCCGGATCTTTGGGATCTCTGAGTTATGGTGTTTCTGCTTTTTCTGTCAAGAAAAAGACGACGGCTCTAGTTCTAGGTCGAAACTCATTGTATCTATTAAGACCTAGAATCACTCAAAATGGGCCGACTCGTTTAAGTCGTAAAATCGCAACGTCTATTTCGAAAACCCGATATGTGTCGACCGACACACATACTGTGTCGATCGACACACCACCATATACTCGATATTAATGTGTATCCAATATACATTTATATGATCATTACCATAATGATCATTCCCATATTTAAGCTTCCAGTTTGCTTAGGTGTGTGACCCTATAGGATCATATAATACTGGCAGTAAGTCTACAACTTACAGATTGCAAGAGGCTTCTAGCAAAACATTGCAACCTCCCAGTATTATACGAATGTCTAATCTCGACACACAACTATCATCAGGAGTGAGTACAAGTGTGATTTCAGGACACTATCCCAACAATCTCCCACTTGTACTGGAATCATCAATTCCTATAATCCTTTTGTCTCTATATCTCGATTTGGCATAAGGCAAGATTAGTGTCATCCTTATTAAGCCAACATCGTGTTTATCGAACTCCTGATCTTATACTGAACAATACAAACAACTGAACTACAAATCGTTTGAGTGCGGCCACACATTTTCTCAGTATTAAATCTTCGATAGGCCCTGAGATATTTATCTCCCGTTATTCAGGAGGGACAAATCCCTTCTGTTCCATCCCTGTCTTAACACACACTTCATGATACACCTGAGCAGTGCCGCTATAGCCGCCAGTTATGGGTCGACGTTTGACAAGGTCAAAGTGTACCAATTCATATGCAAGAAAGCATGATGAACTCAGGTCTAAGGACTATACTCTATAGTCGTAATGAGAATCTCTTATGGCACAGATATAACTATCTTGTAGACTTCTCATTAGCGGGTCATGTCCGATCATATGTTCACCAACATATATCTATGTGACTGACTGTGATACTCATATCATTGACTCCATGAAACTTAGTCAACAGTCACCTCACAAGCTAGTCTCTCGCAGTTGTCAGTGTCCCATTTTGACAACCTTGACTAGGGACAAAACATAATTTATGTCATCTATAACTTATAGGGTTTCATGATCAAGTCCTCAACTTGATGACCTATAATATGACATAAAACTTATTTTGGGACCATTATTTAGATCACAGTAAATAATGTTGAAATCAAATTTCATTAAACATATCCAAAAGTATGTTTACAAGAGCATCTTATTATAACTAAAATAAAACTAAAACTCCCACTAGAATCAAGATTACATCTTAAGATCTCTAATGCCCACAACATTAGTATGGAACTCATGCTTGGGCCTTGGGAGTGGCTTAGTCAGAGGATCAGCGACATTCTCGTCTGTCGGAACTCGGCTGATCTTCACATCACCTCTATTGACGATATCACGAATCAGGTGATATCTCCTCTCTACGTGTTTGGACTTCTGGTGTGACCTGGGTTCTTTCGCCTGAGCAATGGCTCCATTGTTGTCACAAAATAAAGCCACTGGCTCCAAGATACTAGGAACCACACCAAGTTCAGTCATGCTCTTCTTGATCCAAACAGCTTCCTTTGCCGCTTCTGAAGCAACAACATATTCAGCTTCTGTCGTGGAATCAGCTACGGTATTCTGCTTAGAGCTCTTCCAGCTCACTGCACCGCCATTTAGACAGAAGACATATCCAGACTGTGATCGAAAATCGTCTCTGTCCGTCTGAAAACTCGCATCGGTGAATCCATTCACCACAAGTTCTGAAGGAATTTCTAGCAGTTCTAATCAGGATTAGCAACCCTAGTCTGAATTCCGAGCCTAGGATCTAAGGTTCATGTAATTGAATCTATTGGGATCTCAGATTTACCTGATGATTATGCAGCGGAAGTGTTTGCAGATAATCGAGATCACGAAGCGCCTCAAATGCTGCGCCTCTACTGGTATCCACACGCACACAAACTGGACCGCAGGGATGCTAGTGCCTTACAGAGATCTAATCTCCAGAGAGGTTTATTTCTGTGTTCTGGTGGCTGTGAATTCGGTCAGGGACGAGTTTAGGTCGACCATATATCTTATATATGTCGGCTTAAACCACAACGGAATTAACCAACGATTAAACCGAATTAATCTGATTAATCCGTGAGTGCATCGATCGATGCACTCTCTGCAACGATCGATGCTTCCCCAGAACATTAACATCGAATGCATATCACATATGCATTTACTGGATCATTACATTAATGATCAACCTCGTCTTTAACGCCCAGTTTGCTTAGGTGTGTGACCCTGTAGGATCATATAACACTAGCAATGAGTTCTCAACTCATTGATCATAAGTGGCTTCTAGCAAAGCGTTATGACTACCTAGTGTTATGTGATTGTCTCATCTCGACTATACGACTTTCACTTAGAGCAAGTATAATAGATTTCAGGACATTCCCAACAATCTCCCACTTGTACTGGAATCATCTATTCCTTTAATCCCTTTGTAGCTATATCTCAATCTAGCATAAGGCAAGCACTGTGTCATCCTTATTCAACCAGATTACGTTTATCGAATCCCGATTTGTACTGATGAAAAACAAACGACTGACAATCACCTCGTTTGAGCGCGGCCACGCATTTCCAGTATCAAATCTTCGATATGCCCAGAGATATTTAACTCCTGTTATATAGGAGGTACAAATCCCATCTTGTTCCATCCATGTCTCTTTTATATTTCATGATACGCCTAATCAGTGTCTTTATGATCACTAGTTACGGCTGACGTTTGACAAAGTCAAGACGAACCAATCCATATAAGAGAGGACATGATGAACTCAGGTCTAAGGACTACTCTTTAGTCGTAATGAGAAACTCTTATGACACTCATATAACATCTTGTAGAGTTCTCATTAACGGGTCAAGTACGATCATGTGTTCTCTAACACATATCTATGTGATTGACTTTAATACACTTATTAATGACTCCATGAAACATGGTCATCAATCACCTCACATACTAGTCTCACGTGGTTGTTAATGTCCCACGTTAACAACCTCGACCAGGGACCATTATAATTTATGTCATTTATTGCTTATAGGGTTTCATGATCAAGTCACATACTTGATGGCCTATAAAATGTCATAAATTACTTTGGGACTTTATATATATTTAATTAACACAATTAAATAATGCTGAAACAATTTCATTAAAATAACATAACTATTATGTCTTTGTGAACATCATGTCATAACTAAAACAAATACAACTCCCACTGAAATCAAGATCATATCTTAAGAAATCTAATGCCTACATCAGTTGTATGAAACTCATGCTTAGGCCTTGGGAGGGGCTTGGTCAGTGGATCAGAAACATTCTCATCCGTAGGGACTCTGCAGATCTTCACATCTCCTCTATTCACAATATCACGGATAAGGTGATATCGCCTTTCTATGTGTTTGGACTTCTGGTGTGATCTAGGTTCCTTTGCTTGCGCAATGGCTCCATTGTTGTCACAATACAAAGCCACTGGCTCAGAAATGCTAGGAATCACACCAAGTTCAGTGATGAACTTCTTGATCCAAACAGCCTCCTTTGCCGCTTCAGAAGCAGCGAGGTACTCAGCTTCAGTTGTGGAATCTGCTACAGTGTCCTGCTTGGAACTCTTCCAGCTGACTGCACCGCCATTCAGGCAGAAGATGTAACCAGATTGCGATCGGAAATCATCTTTGTCTGTCTGAAAACTTGCGTCTGTGTAACCACTTACTACCAGCTCATCACTTCCTCCATACACCAAGAATTTATCTTTAGTATTTCTCAAATACTTCAGAATATTCTTGACTGCTGTCCAGTGACTTTCACCTGGATCCGATTGGTATCTACTCGTCATGCTTAAAGCACAAGCAACATCTGGACGAGTACAGAGCATGGCATACATGATGGATCCCAACGCCGAGGCATAGGGAATCCGACTCATGCGATCTCGCTCAGCAGGTGTCTCAGGACACTGCTTCTTGCTGAGACTTATGCCATAAGACATTGGTATGAAGCCCTTCTTGGAATCTTGCATTCTGAACCTGTGTAAGACCTTATCGATATAAGTGTCTTGACACAGTCCAATTAACTTGTTTAATCTATCTCTATAGATTCTTATTCCAAGAATATACGCGGCTTCACCCATGTCTTTCATTGAAAAACAACTTCCGAGCCAAGTCTTAACAGACTGTAACAACGGAACGTCATTTCCGAGAAGAAGTATGTCATCTACATACAACACGAGAAATGCAACTGCGCTCCTACTAGTCTTCTTGTATACACATGGTTCTTATTCGCTTCTGATGAAATCAAACTTTTTGACTGCTTCATCAAAACGAAGATTCCAACTCCGAGATGCTTGCTTCAATCCATAAATGGATCGATGAAGTTTGCATACTTTCCTAGCTGCATTTGGATCGATGAAACCTTCGGGTTGTGTCATGTACACATCCTCTTCCAGAATTCCATTAAGGAAAGCTGTTTTCACGTCCATCTGCCAGATCTCATAATCATAATGAGAAGCTGTTGCTAGGAGAATCCGAATGGATTTAAGCATGGCGACAGGTGAATAGGTTTCTTCATAGTCAATACCATGAATTTGTTTGAAACCTTTTGCCACTAGCCTTGCTTTATATATCTGAATATTTCCATCCACATCAATTTTCTTCTTGAAAATCCATTTACACTCAATGGGTCTTGCACCATCGGGTAAATCAACCAAAGTCCATACTTGGTTCTGTGACATGGATCCCATTTCGGATTCAGCGGCTTTCAGCCACTTTTCGGAGTCAGGGCTCATCATTGCTTCTTCAAAATTCGCTGGCTCGTCACTGTCAATGATCAACAAATCATGACAATTGGTTACGAGAAATCCATATCTCTCGGGTTCATGACGGATCCTTTCGGATCGGCGAATTTCAGGCTCCACAGGCGCCGTCTCTACAACTCTTTGTAGATCCAACTGTTGCTCTTCCTCTACGGGTTGAGTATTTTCCTGCGGTTCTCGAACTTCTTCGAGTTGTACTTTACTCCCACTGTTTCTCTTGGAAAGAAATTCTCTCTCAAGAAAGACGCAGTTCCGAGCAACAAACACTTTGTTCTCGGATTGGTTGTAAAATTAGTATGCCTTGGTTTCCTTAGGATAACCAACGAAGTAGCATTTATCAGATTTGGGCTCGAGCTTATCTGTAATTAATCGCTTAACATAAGCTTCACAACCCCAAATCTTCAGGAAAGACACACTCGGAACATTTCCAGTCCACATCTCATGTGGTGTCTTTGCAACTGATTTTGACGGAACCCTATTAAGTGTAAACGCAGACGTTTCTAGAGCGTATCCCCAAAAGGATAATGGAAGAGTTGAGAGACTCATCATTGATCGAACCATATCTAATAAAGTCCGATTCCTCCTCTCGGACACGCCATTCCATTGTGGTGTTCCAGGAGGAGTGAGTTGTGAAACAATTCCACAATCTCTCAAATGATCACTGAATTCTTGGCTTAAGTATTCTCCTCCACGATCTGATCGAAGAGCCTTAATACTTTTGCCAAGTTGATTATGTACTTCATTTTGGAATTCTTTGAACCTTTCAAAAGATTCCGACTTATGTCTCATTAAATAGACATAGCCATACCTGCTGAAATCATCAGTGAAGGTAATGAAGTATCGAAGATTTCCTCTGGCACTTGTGCTCATTGGGCCGCATACATCTGTATGTATAAGGCCCAATAGGTCACTGGCCCTTTCATTTGGTTTGTTGAAAGGGGCCTTAGTCATTTTGCCTAGTAAACAAGATTCACATTTCTCACATGATTCATAATCAAATGAGCCCAGAAGCCCATCACTATGGAGCTTTTGAATCCGTTTCTCGTTTATGTGGCCCAAACGACAATGCCATAGAAAAGTCTGATTCGTGTCATTTGATTTGAATCTCTTGGTGTTAATGTTATAGATTGGTGCAGTTTGGTTTAAAACATAAAGCTCATTCTCTAATGGGCTGCTACCATAAAATATATCATTGTAATCAAAAGAACAACATTTATTCTTAATTGAAAACTGATATCCTTCCACATCCAAAATAGGAATGGAAATAATATTTCTGCTTATAGCAGGTACATAGTAGCAATTATTAAGCTTTAAAACCAAACCAGAAGGTAAAGGCAAGTTATATGTTCCTACGGCTAATGCAGCAACTCTTGCTCCATTCCCCACGCGCAGGTCCACTTGTCCCCTTTCCAACTTCCTACTGTTGCTTAGGCCCTGCATATTTGTACAAATATGAGCACCACAGCCGGTATCCAATACCCAAGAAGTAGAACCAGAAGTAGTAACATTTACTTCTATAACATAAATACCTGAAGATGAAGTCTCGAAAGTCTTCTTCTTCTTCTTCTTCTCTTCCAAGAATTTATTGCAATTTATCTTCCAATGCCCAGGCTCTTTACAGTAATGGCACTTATCAGTCTCAGATGGGCCCGGCTTGGGCTTAGGGGTTGGCGCCGGCGTGTCCTGGTTCTCAACCGGGACTGCCTTGCCCTTTCCCTTACCTTTGCCAAGTTTCTTAAACTTCTTACCCCCTTGTACCATAAGTACATTAGGAGTGCCCTTCTTGATATTTGGCTCAGCTGTCTTGAGCATGCCATGCAGCTCAGTCAATGTCTTTGTCAGGTTATTCATGTTATAGTTCATAACAAACTGATCATAACTTGACGGCAGTGACTGCAGAATGATGTCAGTAGCCAACTCTTGGCTAATGGGACAATCCAGCTTCCCCAGGTTATCAATATAACCCATCATCTTAATGACATGAGGACTGACTGGACTGTCCTTTGGTAGCTTGCATTCAATGAGAGATTTAACCGTCTGGTATCTCTCAGTTCGTGCTTGCTCCTGAAACATACTTTTCAGGCTAGTGATCATCTCCACGGGCGACTCCACGTTCTCGTATTGCTTCTGCAAATCCGAGTTCATGGTAGCCAACATGAGACAATTCACATCGACCACATCATTAGAATGCTTATCCCAAGCATTCCTTTCTGCATGTGGAGCATTGGCTCTCGGTTTTTCAGGGAGAACATTTTCAAGGACATAGTCCCGCTTCTCCTGCTTGAGAACAATTCTCAAGTTCCGATACCATTCGAGAAAATTCGATCCATTTAACTTGTCCTTCTCAAGGACGGATCGCAGGGAGAAAGAATTATTATGAGTAGTAGTCATAGCTGAGAACATAGAAAAGAAAAAGGTTTAGTTATGATGTTCAAGAAATGAGAAATCTTAACCTTTAAGAAAACTCGCATTATATTCAATCAATGCTTCCTCAGATGAATATAATGATCCAAGACCCATATTTTACTAAATTCAAGTGAGCCACTGGCTATCACTCAACTTTAGCTATTTAGGTAAGCAACAACCTTGCTAGTTATATCCAATATAACTCTTGGTTGTGGATCGACATCTTATGTCCAATCCACCTGATGTCTCTGAGCCCAAAACGATTTTGATGGCCCAGTCAAGTTAACCAATCTCTTTAGTCACGTAATTGTCGATGTCTTGCACTGCAAGTCCATCAACACGATTACCTCTGCCTTACTCATGAAATTGTGGACATCTTGCACTGCAAGTCTATCACACAACTAAATGGGTCTTGACAGTTGACAAGATTGGAAAGACATCAAGTACACTTGATATTTGGTTGAGGAACGGAACCATTTAAAACGTTCAGTTTTACTATGTTTTAATTCTTATAATTAATTAATCCGCGATAACCGATCAATCCAATTGATCCGGTTTTGAATACCGGTCAGCGTCGATCGATGCTACATTAGCATCGGTCGATGCCAACCTAATCAAACCAATCGCATTTAAACCATTCACCGTGTTCGACCATTGTTAACCAAGCTCGATAACCGGTCCAATCCAATTGAACCGATCCAACAATCTCGCGAGGCTGTGTCGATCGGTGCAACAATTGCATTGATCGTCACTAGGCGAAAACTAGGCTTATTCGGGTTTTCGCCCTGCATCGATCGATGCCGGATTGGCATCGATCGACACCATGCGAGAAAACCCGTAAACGTTTTCGATTAGAACCCTAAACTAGGTTTTCAGGAAAACGAATTTTAGCATGCTTGTATCATTTATACAAAGATCTGGATTCAACTAATCTAATCATCATGCTACAGATTCAATGGAACCCTAAAGCTCTGATACCACTGAATGAATTTCTAGCAGTTCTAATCAGGATTAGCAACCCTAGTCTGAATTCCGAGCCTAGGATCTAAGGTTCATGTAATTGAATCTATTGGGATCTCAGATTTACCTGATGATTATGCAGCGGAAGTGTTTGCAGATAATCGAGATCACGAAGCGCCTCAAATGCTGCGCCTCTACTGGTATCCACACACACACAAACTAGTCCGCAGGGATGCTAGTGCCTTACAGAGATCTAATCTCCAGAGAGGTTTATTTATGTGTTCTGGTGGCTGTGAATTCGGTCAGGGACGAGTTTAGGTCGACCATATATCTTATATATGTCGGCTTAAACCACAACAGAATTAACCAACGATTAAACCGAATTAATCTGATTAATCCGTGAGTGCATCGATCGATGCACTCTCTGCAACGATCGATGCTTCCCCAGAACATTGACATCGAATGCATATCACATATGCATTTACTGGATCATTACATTAATGATCAACCTCGTCTTTAACGCCCAGTTTGCTTAGGTGTGTGACCCTGTAGGATCATATAACACTAGCAATGAGTTCTCAACTCATTGATCATAAGTGGCTTCTAGCAAAGCGTTATGACTACCTAGTGTTATGTGATTGTCTCATCTCGACTATACGACTTTCACTTAGAGCAAGTATAATAGATTTCAGGACATTCCCAACAAGTTCTTCACTTCCTCCATATACCAAGAACTTATCCTTGGTATGTCTCAAATACTTGAGAATATTCTTGACAGCTGTCCAGTGAACTTCACCTAGATCAGATTGGTATCTACTCGTCATGCTTAGCGCGTAAGCTACATCTGGACGAGTGCAGAGCATGGCATACATGATAGATCCTATTGCAGAAGCATAAGGAATCCTATCCATGCGTTCTCGCTCAGCATGTGTCGCCGGACACTGCTTCTTGCTGAGACTAATGCCATGAGACATCGGTATGAAGCCCTTCTTGGAATCATGCATCTTGAATCTGTGCAACACCTTATCAATATAAGTGTCATGGCACAATCCAATCAGCCTGTTTGTTCTATCTCTATAGATTCTGATTCCAAGGATGTACGCTGCTTCTCCCATGTTTTTCATGGAAAAACAACTTCCGAGCCAAGTCTTAATAGACTGAAGCAACAGAACGTCATTACCGAGAAGAAGTATGTCATCGACATACAGTACAAGAAACGAAATTCCGCTCCCACTAGTCTTCTTGTATACACATGGTTCTTCCTCATTCTTGATGAAACCAAATTGTTTTACTGCTTCATCAAAACGAAGATTCCAACTCCGTGATGCCTGCTTTAATCCATAAATGGATTTATGAAGTTTGCATACCTTCCCAGCATTCTTAGGATCTACAAAACCCTCAGGCTGTGTCATATACACATCCTCTTCCAGAATTCCATTCAGGAAGGCGGTTTTGACATCCATCTGCCAAATCTCATAATCATAATAAGCGGCAGTTGCTAGAAGGATCCGAATGGATTTAAGCATAGCGACTGGGGAATAGGTTTCTTCATAGTCAATACCATGAATTTGTTTGAAACCTTTAGCCACCAACCTAGCTTTGTAAATTTGTACATTACCATCCACGTCAATCTTCTTCTTGAAGATCCATTTACACTCAATGGCTTTTACACCATTAGGTAAATCGACCAAGGACCATACTTGGTTTTCTGACATGGATCCCATTTCGGATTTAGAGGCTCCAAGCCATTTTTCGGAGTCCGGGCCCATCATTGCTTCCGCGAAGTTTGCAGGTTCGTCACTTTCAATGATCATCAGATCATTGGAATTGGTCACGAGAAATCCATAGTATCTCTCGGGTTCGTGACGGATCCTTCCGGATCTGCGAACTTCAGGCTCCACAGGCGTGGGCTCCACAGAACTTTGTGAATCCAATTGTTGCTCTTCCTCAGCAGGTTGAGCAGTCTCCTGTGCATCTTGAATTTCTTCGAGATGTACTTTACTCCCACTGTTTTTCTTAGAAAGAAATTCCCTCTCAAGAAAAGAACAGTCCCGAGCAACAAATACTTTGTTCTCAAATTGGTTGTAAAAGTAGTATGCCTTGGTTTCCTTAGGATAACCAACGAAGTAGCATTTATCTGATTTGGGTGCGAGCTTGTCAGAGATTAAACGTTTGACATAAGCATCACAACCCCAAATCTTCAGGAAAGACAGATTAGGAATGTTCCCAGTCCACAATTCATGTGGTGTCTTTTCCACTGATTTAGATGGCACCCTATTTAGTGTAAACGCAGACGTTTCTAGAGCGTATCCCCAAAAGGATAATGGAAGATCTTAATGACTCATCATAGACCAAACCATATCCAATAAGGTTCGATTCCTCCTCTCCGACACTCCATTCCATTGGGGTGTTCCAGGAGGAGTGAGTTGTGAAACAATTCCACACTCGCTCAGATAGTCGCTGAACTCTTGACTTAATTATTCTCCTCCGTGATCCGACCGCAGAACTTTGATACTTTTGCCAAGTTGGTTCTGTACTTCATTCTTGAATTCCTTGAATCTATCAAAGGATTCTGACTTGTGTCTCATCAAATAGACGTAGCCATACCTACTGAAATCATCAGTGAAGGTAATGAAGTACTTGTAATTTCCTCTGGCAACAGTGCTCATCGGCCCACATACATCAGTATGAACGAGGCCCAATAAGTCACTGGCCCTTTCATTCGGTTTGTTGAAAGGGGCCCTAGCCATTTTGCCCATCAAGCAAGATTCGCATTTCTCACATGATTCAAAATCAAATGAGCCCAGAAGCCCATTTCGATGGAGTCTCTGGATGCGTTTCTCATTGATATGGCCCAAACGACAATGCCATAAGAAAGTCGGGTTTTCGTCATTTGACTTAAACCTCTTTGTATTTATGTTAAAGACAGGCATTTCTTGGTTTAAGACATATAACCCATTATCTAATGGGGCGCTACCATAAAACGTACCATCACGATTAAAAGAACAAATTTTATTCTTAACAGCAAAATCAAAACCTTCCAAATCCAAAATGGAAACTGAAATTATGTTTCTGCTAATCGCAGGTACAAAGTAGCAATTATTCAAAGCTAAAACAATGCCCGAAGGTAAAGACAAATCGTAAGTGCCTACGGCCAGTGCAGCAACCTTAGCTCCATTCCCGACCCGTAGCTCCACTTGTCCTTTCTTCAGTGTTCTACTGTTTCTTAGTGCCTGCATATTAGTACAAATATGAGCACCGCAGCCGGTATCCAATACCCACGAAGTATAACTAGAAGACAACATTAAGTTCGATAACATAAATACCTGAGTCAGACGCATCATACGTCTTCTTCAGCTTCTTGTAATCTTCCATGAACTTCTTGCAGTCTCTCTTCCAATGCCCTAACTGCTTGCAGTAGTTGCATTTTTCCTCAGCAGTAGGCCCGGATTTGGGCTTTGGCTTGGGCTTGTCCTGACTTTCAGTCTGGACAACTTGGGCCTTTCCCTTATCCTTCTTAGGTTTCTTAAACCTTTTACCCCTTTGTACCATCAGTACACTGGGAGTTGCCTTCTTGAGATTCGGCTCTGCTGTCTTCAGCATGCCGTCCAACTCAGTCAATGTCTTAGTCATGTTTTGCATGTTGTAGTTCATGATTAACTGATCAAAACACGACGGCAAAGACTGCAGAATCATGTCAGTGGCGAGCTCCTGGCTAATGGCACAGTCCAGTTTCCCCAGGTTATCAATGTAACCCATCATTTTAAGGACATGAGGACTTACTGGACTGTTCTTAGCCAGCTTGCAATCCATGAGAGATTTAACCTTCTGGTATCTCTCTGTGCGAGCTTGCTCCTGAAACAAAGCTTTCAGGCTGTTAATCATCTCAATTGGTGACATCACGTTCTCATATTGCTTCTGCAGCTCAGAGTTCATAGTCACCAGCATTAGACAATTAACGTCTTTGACATCAGCTGAATGCTTATCATAAGCATTCTTATTTGCCTGCGTGGCATTGGAACGTGGCCTCTCGGGGAGAACTCTTTCAAGGACATATTCCTTGTTCTCCTGCCTGAGAACTATTCTCAAGTTCCGATACCATTCCAAGAAATTAGATCCATTTAACTTGTCCTTCTCAAGGACGGATCTTAGCGAGAAAGTGTTGATGTGAGTTGAGACAGACATAGCTGTAATTAAAAAAGATTGAGGTTTTAGTTATGATGCTCAAGAAATGAGAATTCTTATCTAATAATAAAACTCGCATTGTATTCAAAAACTATGTTTCCTCAGATGAATACAATGAACCAAGATCCTCAGATCACCAAAATTTGAGCGGGCGACTCGCCATCACCCAAACTTTAGTTATCTAGGTAATCAAATCATTGCTAATTGTACCCAATACAATTCTTGGTCGCAGATAAGACAAACTATGTCTAATCCACTCTGATGTCTCTGGGCCCAGAACTTCTGATAGCCCAGTCAAGTAAAACCAATCTCTTCTGTCTTGCGATCACTGACAGTCGCACTGCAAGTCTATCAGTGATCACCTGCCTTACTCATGTAGTTTTGGATACCAAGGACTCCAAGGCTATCCAACAACGAAACAAGTCTTGACAGTAGACAAGATCGGGCAAGACATCAAGATTACTTGATATTTAGTTGAGGAAAAGAACTATTTAATCTTGATGTATATCCAATATTCATCCAAGAAATTATTAAGTTAATTAAAACATTCAGTTTTATTAAGTTTTACGTTCATCTAGAACTTTAGGATTAAATTTGGTCTGGTATTTACAAATTTGAGGTCCAACCATCAAGTTTGCGATTGGTGTATCGATCGATGCCAACCATTGGCATCGGTCGACACAACCCAATTTAAACCGGTCTTCGATAACCGGTCAAACCGGATCAAATTTCCTTAACCGATTCAATCTAATTGAACCGGTCCGGTTTAATGGTCCATATCGATCGTCACACAACTCTGTGTCGATCGACATTACCAAACCAGAACCAAATTGGTTAAGAAATTTAACCAAACGAGATAATTGATTCAATCCAATTGAACCGATCTATCGATTCGCATAGTCTGTGTCGACCGACACACCCAGTGTATCGACCGACACAGAACGATCTCCAAGACCGAGTGAGCGTTTTCGCGGTGTGTCGACCGACACAAGATTAGTGTCGATCGACACTATGCGACAAACCTCAAAATCTTTTACGAGTTTTCGTGGTGTGTCGACCGACACAAGATTAGTGTCGATCGACATCATCATGCGACAAACCCAAAAAAATTTATTATATGTTTCGCGGCGTGTCGACCGACACAAAATGTTTTCTTCTTCCCGGCAACTTTCTCTCTCTAGAATGTTTTCTCCCCTTTCTCTCTCTAGGATTTCGGTTTTACTCTCAAAAGTGTGAGTTTTCTGAAGGGGGAGAGGCCTTATTTATAGGTGAAAGAAGCTGGTGGTGGCGATTCAAAATGGCGGCGTCCGATTGGCCGGTTCCGGTGGCGAACATGCGTTGTAACACATCGGCGCCACCGTGCTTCATCCCAGAGGCGACTGTTGGAATTATGTCCAGTAATCTCTGTACTGTCTCTAGAAAGTAAGAGTATGTCAATGATCAGACATAAGTCATATAATACTGGGGGTCATGATGGCTTGCTAGAGTCCGCTCATGATCTATAAATCTCGGATTTATTGCCTTTATTATATGATCCCATATGGGTCACACGCCTAAGCTAACGGGAAAATACGAAGGAACGGTTTAGCAAAAGTACGGTAAAAGTGCTAGGCATTTACTGTACTAAGAGAGAGATTAAAGGGCCTGATTAAATCTAAGGGATTTAATCAGACTGGGAATTGGGCCCAAAAGGCCCAACAAGACTGGACAAGGGTTTTTAATTAAAAACTTGACCTAGCTCTCATTTTCCTAAGCCTCCTGCGCCAACTCTCTCTCTCTCTGCGGCCTCCCTCCTCTTCGGTCTAGCAGCCAATTTCCTGTGCGTGCGTGTGTGAGCCTTTGGAGGAGCTATCTCTTGGTGGTTCTGCTGATCTCTGACCCGTACCTCCTCTTTCCGCTGCAAAACAAGGTAACAGGTGAGATCCTTTATGATTCTGCAAGAGAACCTAGATCTGGCATGTTTAGTAGGATCAATTAATCTGATGAATTGAACCAGGAAATACTAAACGGATCCTTCAGTGGTATCAGAGCCATAGGTTCTGTTAGGATTTCTTGTTTAGAATCATGTTTAGGTTGTTTAGAAGTGTTTGAATCAATCTATTGATAAGAAAAACACTTAAGAAACAAAGAATTAAAACCTAAACTAAATCGAAATCGCATGATCCGATCTATAGTGAATCGGTATGCGTCAGAGTGTTGATCAGTTTCGGATCACACGTCCGGATCGTTTGGCGCAAGAGATCGCATGGATCTACCGAGAACGATCGCATGGATCCGATCGGTACGATCGCATGGATCGAAGCCGTACGCGTCCCATCCGATTGCGAGAGATGAAGCACGCGATCGCGTGGATGGACCGAGCGGATTGAATGGATCGATCGCTGCGATCGTCCCGCCATCGTCCCGCTCTCGACCCGACCGTCCCGTCCCGTCAAGCTCTCGGCCGATCGATCGCGTGAGGCTCTCGGCCGTCCCGATCGTGTGTTGCCCGCGGCCATCCCGAACGTGATCGTTTCACGTGACCTAATTGGTCGGTTCGGTTTGGCTCGAGCCGGTTTGGTTTGGCTTGTGATGTTTCGGTTTAAGACAATTAAAAATCTTAATCGTCACGGTTTAATAAACAGACTTAATGAAATTTATTAAAGTTCTGGTTAAACCGGGATAAGAAATCCAAAGTCGAAAAATTGGATTTAGTGCCTAAACCAGTGATTTTCTAATTTGATTTGGTTGGACCAAATAAATTGAGAAAATCCGGTTTAGTAAATAACCGGTTGACAATTGTGGTCATCGTAGTAATTAATTTTGGTTAGACCAATTTTAATGAACCAGACCGGTTATGTCATTTAATTGGGCAATTGGGTTATGTCTTGGACATGGACCAATTCTTGGGCCTCGGGCCAAGAAGTTAAAACAATTGGGCCAATTATTTGAGTCTTTTCTTCAGATTTAATTTAAAATTCATTTATATAAAATTAAAATCGATTTTAAATTAATCTGTTTTCAAAATCTGAAATTAGAAAGTTTCTTAGAATAGAAGTTTCTAGATTTGCATGTTTTGGATATTTAGGAAATTTCTATATTTAGAAAGTTTCCAATTTTAGGAAGTTTCCAATTTTAGAAAGTTTCCAATTTTAGAAAGTTTCCATTTTTAGAAAGTTTCCAAAATTAGTAGGTTTCCCAAAATGGAAAGTTTCCCAAAATAGTAATCTTCTATTTTGGGATGAAATTTTAATGAACCTACAAACCTCAAACAATATCAAGCGTTGGATGTCTTGTCCAGTCTATGTCAGCTGTTGAAGCCCATTCAATCGTACACACGGCCTTACAGTGTGAGGGTGTCTATCTTTTGCGTGGGTAAGACAGTTTGTGATTCATCGATGTCATTGGGAGTCCCAGACATTAGTGATTACATGACTGTATAGTCTGGTTTTCTTGACTAGGCCATCGGGAGTCCCGGGCCTTGAGACATCAGAGTGAATTGGGCCTCGGGCCCAGATTCACAACCAAGAGTTATATCACGGATATAATTAGCCGAGATAGGGCTTACCGATATAGGCTAAGGTTGGGTGACGGCCAGTGGCCCACTTTGATCTTAGTTATATGTGGATCTTGGAATCATTATATTCTATTGAGGGTAACTGATGTTATTGAATATAATGAGAGATTAATCATATTAACTATAATGCAAGATTAATCATATTGAACATATTAACTAAAATCCTTTTATCTTATATTTCAGTTATGACTAGCACAAACAGTCAAAACACTTTCTCGATCCGGTCTGTCCTTGAGATGGACAAGCTGAACGGATCAAATTTATTGACTTGGTCGCGGAACCTGAGGCTAGTCCTCAGGCAAGAGAGAAAGGACTATGTTCTTGAGAGAGCTCTCCCCGTGAGGATCGGGTCCAATGCCTCCCATGCAGTATATGATGCTTGGAATAAGCATTATAATGATGCGGTAGATGTGCGTGGTCTGATATTGGCTACCATGGACTCAGACTTGCGGAAGCAATATGAGAACATGGAGTCGCCAATGGAGATGATCAGCAGCCTGAAATTGAAATTTCAGGAGCATATAAGAGTGGAGAGATACCAGTTGGTTAAGTCTCTCACTAGCTGCAAGCTACCAGATGATCATCCAGTGAGTCCTCATGTCAGTAAAATGATGGGTTACATTGATAACCTGAGGAAACTGGATTATCCAGTTAGCCAAGAATTGGCAACTGAGATCATTCTGCAGTCACTGCCGTCAAGCTATGATAAGTTCAGAAGGAACTATATCAAGAAAGGCTTAACGAAGACGCTGACTGAGCTGCATGATATGCTCAAGACAGTTGAGCCAAACGTGAAGAGTACCCAGTATAATCTCATAATAGAGAAGGGTAGGTTTATTAAACCTAGTACTGACAAGGGTGAAGACAAAGTTGTCCAGATTTTGAATCATGGCAAGCGTGTGTCTTCTGAGCCCGAGTCAGATACCTCTTACGTTGGTAAGTGCTGCTACTGTAAAGAGACAGGGCATTGGAAGAGAGATTGCATTAAATTCATGGAAGATAATGAGGAGTTGAAGTTGATGTATGAGACTACTTCCTCAGGTATTCATGTTATTACTTCAAGTTCTACCTTATAGGTATTGGATACTGGTTGTGGCACTGATATTTGTGATAATATGCAGAGCCTAAGCAACAGTAGAATGTTGAAGGAAGGACAAGTGGATCTACATGTCTGGAAGGAGCTATGGACGCTGCCTCAGCCGTAGGATTTTCACTTGTAGATGCCTTCGAGGCTTGGTTTTATTAAGTAATTGCTACAATGTACCTGCTTTAAGCAGAGTTGTTTTTCATTTTCTTGTAAGAATTTGAATGTTTTTCATTTTGATAAAAGACAAGTTTTGTTCTTTTGATCTTAATGAAATATTAATTGTAGCACCCTATTCAAGGAATGGGTTTTATATCTTAAACCAAAGAGTGCCTAAATGTAACATAAATACCGAATTGGTTTAAATCTGATGAATTAAACCTGATTTTTCTTGGCATAAAAGTCTTGGTCACATAGAGTAAGTCGGATTCAGAAACCCCATAGTTATGGACTTTTGGGCTCATTTGATCGGATATCTTATGAGACTTGAATTCTGCTTACTGGACCAAAAGACAAAGGGCCCATCTTAGCCGAGCTAGGATAAACGCCCAAAGGCTTATTGGACCTTGAACATACTCATGTATGAGGCCCGATGAGCAGTAATGCCAGAGAAAATTTCCTATACTTCATTATCTTTACTGATTACTTCAGTGAGTATGACTGTGTTCATTTGATGAGACACGAGTCAGAATTCTTTGAAATGATCAAAGAGTTCCAGAATGAGGTATAGAATCTGAGTGACTGAAGTATTGAGACTCTGGATTAGATCACGAGTGAGAATACTTAAGTCATTGATGGTGTGATCATCTAAATGAGTGTGAAGTCGTTTCACAGCTCATTTCTCCTGAAAACCTGGAGGTGTTTCTGTGAGAAAGAATCAAATCTTATTAGAAATGATTAAAGATGAGTCACACGAATCTTCCATGATATTCTTTAAGAATAACGCTCTAGAAATATCTAAGTTTACGCTGAAATAGTTCCACCAATATCAGTTGAAAGGCACCACGTAAATGTGGATTGGAAATGATCCAAATTCGTCTTTACTGAGTATTTGTAGTTGTGCTACTTCGCTGGTTGTCCTAGGGAAACCAAGGCTTGTTACTTTTACGTCCATTCTGTTTTCTAAGAAGGGAAGTTACTTTCCAAGAAGAACAGTGGGAGTAAAAGTATAACTCGAAGAAATTCGAGAAATACAGGAGGCTGCTCAACCTGTTGAGGGAGAGCAACGGATGGATTTACAGATTTCTGTAGAATCTACACCTGTAGAGCCTGAAGTTCGCAGACATGAATGAATCAGTCACTAATCCGAGAGTGATTTCTCGTCATTAGTTGAACCTGATGATCATTGAAAGTTCGCATGATCTGATGATCATTGAAAGCGACGAATCTGCGAAATTCAAAGAAGCGAAAGTGAGCCCGGACTCCGAAAAATTACACCTTGTGTAAGTTAGCTTCATCGATCCATTCATGGATGGAAGCAAACATATCGGAGTTGGAATCTTCGTTCTGTTGAAGTAGTCAAGGTTTTGACTTAAACAGGAACGAAGTGGAACTGTGCGTTTGCTAATAGATAAGTGGGAGCGATATTGCATTTCTCATAGTGTATGTCGATGACACACTGATTCTCGGAAATAACGTCCCAATGCTGCAGTCAGTAAAGGACTGGCTTGGGAGTTGGTTTTATGATTGACATGGGTAAAGCCACATAGGTTCTTGGATTTTGGATCTAAAGATAGAGATTCAAAATAGCTGGTAGGACAAAGTCAGAATTCTTATATTGACAAAGTCCTACACGTTTTCAGCATTCCAAGAAGGGTTTTATGCCAATGTCACATGGCATTACATTAAGCAAGAAACAGTGTCCTACGATAACTGCTGAGCTTGAATGCATGGATGAGATTCCATATGCGTCGGCAATTGGATCTATCATGTATGCCATGACACGTACTTGTTTTTGTTGGGATTCGTTTAGTTGATCCTGATGTAATTCACAGATTAATCTCAACCTAAACATACAGATCTAGGTTCTCTTATTTAGAAACATTAGATCTCACCTTTTACCTGTTTGTTGCAGCGGAATTGACTAACAGGTCAGAGATCAGGGAGATACACCAAGAGATGAATCCTCCAAAGGCTCACACACGCAATCACCGGAAACTGGCTGCTAGACCACGAGGAGATGGGGCGCAGAAGAGAGAGAGAGGCGCGGCTGGGGAGGCTAGGGTTTAGGAGAAAGAGCTTTGGCTTTTAGCTTATAAAAGCCTTCTCTTTCCCTTTTGGGCTTTTGGGCCCAAATGCCAATCTGATTAAATCCCATGGATTTAATCAGACCCATTAAGCTTTCTCTCTTAGTACGACAAATGCCTGGCACTTTTATCGTACTTCTGCTAAGCCGTTCCTACATTATTTCCTGCTAGCTTAAGCGTGTGACCCATATGGGATCATACAATAAAGGCAATAAGTCCAAGACTTATAGATCATGAGCGGACTCTAGCAAGCCATCATGACCCCCAGTATTGTATGACTTATGTCTGATCACTGACATACTCTTACGTTATAGAGACAGTACAGAGATTGCTGGACACAATTCCAACAATCTCCCACTTGAACTGGAATCTCTGTATTCATAATCCCTTTCGTCACAATATCTCGATTAGTCATAAGGCAAGATTAGTGTCATCCTTATAAAGCCTAATCTTGTTCATCGGACTCTGATTTGATACTGACAATCCAAACGACTCGGGAAAGTCCGTTTGAGCATGGCCATGCGTTTTCCAGTATTCAAATCTCCGATTGGCCTAGAGATATTCACTCCATTTATATTGGAGGGACAAATCCCATCTTGTTCCATCACTGTAAACTACTTACTTCATGATGTACCCAAACAAGGTCCTTATAGCTATCGCGGAACGATAGCGTTAGACAATGATCAAAGTGCATCAGTCCATATGCAGTCACATGCATGCGAACTCAGGTCTAAGGACTATACTCTATAGTCGTAGTAAGAATCTCTTATGACACAGATATAAATATCCTGAAGAGTTCTTATAAGCGGGTCTTGTCCGGTCGTATGTTCCCAACATACACCTATGCACTGACTTTGATGCCGCGCATCTATGACACACCGAGACTTTGTCATAAGTCACGTACCAATCCAGTCTCACACGGTCGTGGATGTTCCAATTTCAACAACCTTCGACTAGGGACAGGATGATATAAAACATCTATCAAATATAGGGTCTCATGATCAAGCTAAATGACTTTGATGACTCAAGATCAAGTCATTTACTTCGATGACCTATAAAATGATTCATATCATTTTGGAACGATTATTTCATCACGGTTAAAATAATCTTGAAATAATAATTTCATTAAACATAAAATAATGTTTTACAAGAACATATCAAATAACTAAAATAAAGCTCACAAAACTCCCACTCAAATTTAGATTACATTTCAATGTTTCTAATGCCTACAGCTTCAGTCAGTAACTCGAGCTTAGGCCTTGGGAGTGGCTTTGTCAATGGATCAGCGACATTATCATCTGTCGGAACTCGGCTGATCTTGACTTCCTTTCTATTAACGATGTCACGTATCAAGTGAAATCTTCTTTGAACATGCTTGGATTTCTGGTGTGATCTTGGTTCCTTTGCCTGAGCTATAGCACCATTGTTGTCACAAAACAGTGCTAGAGGCTCAGCCGCATCTGGTATCACACCTAGTTCCATAATGAACTTTCGTATCCAAACAGCTTCCTTCGCTGCTTCTGAGGCGGCGATATATTCAGCTTATGTGGTGGAATCAGCAACGGTGTCCTGCTTGGAGCTTCTCCAACTTACTGCACCGCCATTCAGACAAAAGATATAACCGGACTGTGACCGGAAATCATCAGTGTCTGTCTGGAAACTTGCGTCCGTGAATCCACTGACTTTAAGCACATCACTTCCACCGTACACCAAGAACTTATCCTTAGTATGTCTCAGATACTTCAAGATATTCTTTACGGCAATCCAATGGTTTTCACCTGGATTTGACTGGTATCTACTCGTCATGCTCAATGCATAAGCAACATCAGGACGAGTACAGATCATGGCATACATGACAGATCCTATTGCAGATGCATAAGGAATATTCTTCATGCGCTCGAGCTCAGCAGCCGACGTGGGGCTCTGCTTCTTGCTCAGCGTTGTGCCATGTACCATTGGCGTGAAGCCCTTCTTGGAATCTTTCATGCTGAATCTTTGTAGGACTTTGTCAATGTATGAGTCTTGACACAAGCCTATCAGCCTCTTAGGTCTATCCCGATAGATCCTAATTCCAAGAACGTATGCGGCTTCACCCATGTCTTTCATGGAAAAACAACTTCCAAGCCAGTCTTTTACAGACTTCAGCATTGGAACGTCGTTTCCGAGAAGCAATATGTCATCGACATACAGAATAAGAAATACGATCTTGCTCCCACTAGATTTCTTATACACGCATTGTTCTTCTTCGTTTCTAATGAAGTCAAATTGCTTGATCGCTTCATCAAAACGAAGATTCCAGCTCCTCGATGCTTGCTTCAATCCATAAATGGATTTATGAAGCTTGCATACTTTCCCAGCATTCTTTGGATCTATGTAACCGTCAGGTTGTGTCATGTACACATCCTCTTCCAGAATACCATTCAGGAAGGCGGTTTTCACGTCCATCTGCGAAATTTCATAATCATGAAAAGCTGCAGTTGCTAGTAGAATCCGAATAGATTTCATCATAGCCACCGGTGAATAGGTTTCATCGTAGTCCACACCGTGAACTTGTCTGAAACCTTTTGCCACCAACCTGGCTTTATAAATCTGGACATTTCCATCCACGCCAATCTTCTTCTTGAAGATCCATTTGCACTCGATGGCTTTTACACCAGCGGGTAAGTCAACCAACGAAAATACTTGGTTGACCGACATGGAGTCCATTTCGGAATCAGTGGCCTTGCGCCACTTAGAGGAATCTGGGCCCATCATGGCTTGATTGAAGTTCGATGGTTCATCACCATCAATGATCAAAAGATCATGACAGTTAGTCACGAGGAATCCTTGATATCTCTCAGGTTCGTGACGGATCCTCCCGGATCTTCGAACTTCAGGTACTACAGGTTCAGGCTCTACAATTTCTTGTAGATCCTCCTGCTGCTCTTCCTCATTAGGTTGAGCAGTATCCTGTTCATCTTGAATTTCTTCAAGCAGTACCTTACTCCCACTGTCTTTCTTAGAGAGAAACTCCCTCTCAAGAAAGTTACAATCCCGGGCAACAAAGATCTTGTTCTCGGAACGTAGATAGAAGTAATAAGCCTTGGTTTCCCGTGGATAACCAATGAAGTAGCATTTATCAGATTTTGGTGTAAGCTTATCTGAGATTAATCTCTTAACATAGGCTTCACAACCCCAAATTCTTAGATAAGACAGCACTGGAACTTCTCCAGTCCATAATTCATATGGTGTCTTTGCTACTGCTTTCGATGGCGCTCTATTTAGAGTGAACACTGCTGTTAGCAGAGCATATCCCCAAAGGGATATTGGAAGGTCTGTGTGACTCATCATAGATCGAACCATATCCAATAAGGTCCGATTTCTCCTCTCAGACACACCATTCCATTGAGGTGTTCCAGGAGGAGTGAGTTGGGATACGATCCCACACTCTCTCAGATGATCACTGAATTCCTGGCTTAAGTATTCTCCTCCTCGGTCGGACCGAAGAGCCTTAATGCTTTTGCCAAGTTGGTTCTGTACTTCATTTTGGAATTCTCTGAACTTCTCAAAAGATTCAGACTTATGTTTCATCAAATAAACATATCCATACCTACTGAAATCATCAGTGAAGGTAATGAAGTACTGATAGTTTCCTCTTGCATTTGTGGACATTGGGCCACACACATCAGTGTGTATCAGGCCCAATAAGTCACTGGCCCTCTCGTTAGGTTTATTAAAGGGGGCCCGTGTCATTTTGCCCATCATGCAGGATTCGCATTTCTCACATGACTCAAAGTCAAATGAGCCAAGAAGTCCATTCGAATGGAGCCTCTTGATGCGTTTCTCGCTGATGTGCCCTAAACGACAATGCCATAGAAACGTTCGGTTTTCCTCATTAGGTTTAAACCGTTTTGTATTAATGTTATAAATTGGCGCGGATTGATCGAGTATGTAAAGCCCATTTGTAAGAGGGGCAGAACCATAGAACAAATTGTTGCGATTGAAGGAACATAATTTATTCTTAACTGAAAAATCATAACCTTCCAAATCCAACAAAGAAATTGAAATAATATTTCTGCTTATAGCAGGTACAAAATAACAATTATTAAGTTCTAAAATCAATCCCGAAGGTAAAGACAACAAGTATGTTCCTACAGCTAGTGCTGAAACTTTCGCTCCATTCCCAACTCGTAGCTCCACTTGTCCTTGCTTCAGCCTTCTACTGTTGCTGAGTGCCTGCATATTAGTACAAATATGAGCCCCACAACCAGTATCCATGACCCATGAGGTATTATCAGAAGTAGTTGTATTAACTTCTATAACAAAAATACCTGATGAAGAAGTCTCGAAAGTCTTCTTCTTTAATTCCTTTAGACCTTCCTGGAATTTCTTACAATCTCTTCTCCAATGCCCCAGTTCTTTGCAGAACCTGCACATGTCAGTAGGCCCAGCCTTGGACTTGGGCTTGGGCTTTGGCGTGTCCTTGTCTGCGACTTGGACACCCTTGGCCTTTCCCTTATCCTTAGCAGAAGACTTCTTAAACCCCTTGCCCTTTTGTACCATAAGTACATTGGGGTCCTTGGCGGTTTTCTTCAAGTTGGGCTCTGCAGTCTTGAGCATTCCGTGAAGCTCAGGCAGTGTCTTACTCAAGCCATGCATGTTAAAGTTCAGAATGAACTGATCATAGCTTGCAGGTAAAGACTGCAGAATGATGTCGCAGGCAAGTTCCTGGCTGATTGGGCAGTCGAGTTTCTGAAGATGATCGAGATAACCCATCATCTTCAAGACATGAGGACTCACTGCCGCATTCGCAGCCAACTTACAGTCCAAGAGGTTCTTAACTGTCTGGAACCTCTCGGTCCTAGCCTGCTCCTGAAAAAGCGATTTCAGGCTTGCCATGATCTCGATTGGAGACAATACACTATCGAACTGTTTTTGCAGCTCAGGAGTCATTGTCACCAACATCAGGCAATAAACATCATTTTCATCTGACGAATGCTTTTCCCAAGCATTGTGCAGAGTCCTGGCAGCATTGGCAAGAGGCCTCTCGGGGAGGGGATCTCGAAGGACATAATCCTTCTTCTCCTGCTTGAGGACCAGCCTCAAGTTCCTTGACCATGTCAGGAAGTTCGTTCCAGTCAGCTTCTCTTTCTCGAGAACAGACCGGATCGAGAATGTGTTTTGTGTGCTTGTAGTAGTCATATCTGAAATATATATAAATAAAAAGGTTATTAGTTATTATGTTCAAAATGACTAATCTCGTATTAAAGTATAATATGATTAATCATGCATTATATTCAATAACCTAAGTTACCCTCAATAGAATATAATGATTCCAAGATCCACATATAACTAAAATTAAAGTGGGCCACTGGCCGTCACCCAACCTTAGCTTATATCGGTAAGCCCTATATCGGCTAATTATATCCGTGATATAACTCTTGGTTGTGAATCTGGGCCCGAGGCCCAATCCACTCTGATGTCTCAAGGCCCGGGACTCCCGATGGCCTAGTCAAGAAAACCGGACTATACAGTCATGTAATCATTAATGTCTGGGACTCCCAATGACATTTATGAATCACAAACCGTCTTACCCACGCAAAAGCAGACATCCTCACACTGTAAGGCCATGAATGCAATTGAATGGGCTTTGACAGCTGACATAGCCTGGACAAGACATCCAACGCTTGATATTATTTGAGGTTCGTAGGTTTATTAAAATCATTCCCAAAATAGAAGATTACTATTTCGGGAAACTTTCTATTTATGGAAACCTACTATTTTTGGAAACTTTCTAAAATTGGAAACTTTCTAACTTTAGAAATTTCTTTAAAATCCAAAACCCGCAAATTCAGAAACTTCTGTTTTAAGAAACTTTCTAATTATAAAATTTCGGAAACTTTAATTTAAAATCGACTTTATAATATTATAAAATAAATTTTAAATTTATCTGAAGAAAGACTCAAATAATTGGCCCAATTGTTTTAACTTCTTGGCCCGAGGCCCAAGAATTGGTCCATGTCCAAGACATGACCCAATTGTCCAATTAATTGACATAACCGGTCTGGTTCATTAAAACTGGTCTAACCAAGTTTCAATTACTACGATGACCACAATTGTCAACCGGTTATTTACTAAACCGGAATTTCTCAATTTATTTGGTCCAACCAAATCAAATTAGAAATTCCCGGTTTAGGCACTAAATCCAATATTTCTTTCGACATTGGATTTCTTATCCTGGTTTAACCAGATTTAATAAAATTATTAAAATCTGTTTATCAAACCAGAACGAATCAATTTTAATTAAAGTTTTAAACCGAACCGAACCGATTTGATCACGTGAACCGATCACGACCTAGTCGTGATCTTCACGCAATCAAACCCTAGCCGCCAACCCTAGCCAAACGCACGATCCATGATCGGGATGGCTTGCGGACTTGACGGTCGGAACGGTCAGACGCACGCATCCATTCGACCGGGACGATCGCAGCTTCATCCGGGACGACAGCGGGACGATCCATCCTTACGGCCGGGACGATAGCGGGACGTGAGCGTCCAACGATCGGGACGATCGCAGCATCATCCAAACGACGAGCTCGATCCATCCTTGCAGCCGGGACGTGATGCATTGCGAACGAGATGCGATCGATGCTCTCGACCAGCCCATCACGCGCGATGCATCCAACCATTGGATCGGCCAAGCCGATCGGTTTGCATACCGGCCGATCACCATTGTACCAAGTCATATAGCTTGGTCTAATGTGATTCTTCTTGTGTGTTTAGGGTTCAATTATGTTTCTTAACTGTTTTATCTTATCAGTAATTGATTCAAAAACAATTCTAAACAGATTAAACAACCTAAACATGAATCTAAAACAAGAAACCTAAGAACCAATGGCTCTGATACCACTGTTGGAAAGTTCGGTTGATCCTGATTCAATTCTCATATTGATATCAACCTAAACATGCATCAGATCTAGGTGTTCTTATTTAGAAACATTAGATCTCACCTTTTACCTGTTTGTTGCAGCGGAATTGATGAACAGGTCAGAGATCAGGGAGATACACCAAGAGATGAATCCTCCAAAGGCTCACACACGCAATCACCGGAAACTGGCTGCTAGACCACGAGGAGATGGGGCGCAGAAGAGAGAGAGAGGCGCGGCTGGGGAGGCTAGGGTTAAGGAGAAAGAGCTTTGGCTTTTAGCTTATAAAAGCCTTCTCTTTCCCTTTTGGGCTTTTGGGCCCAAATGCCAATCTGATTAAATCCCATGGATTTAATCAGACCCATTAAGCTTTCTCTCTTAGTACGACAAATGCCTGGCACTTTTATCGTACTTCTGCTAAGCCGTTCCTACATTATTTCCTGCTAGCTTAAGCGTGTGACCCATATGGGATCATACAATAAAGGCAATAAGTCCAAGACTTATAGATCATGAGCGGACTCTAGCAAGCCATCATGACCCCCAGTATTGTATGACTTATACTGTTGCTGTAGGATAAGTGAAATCAAGATGTAGTCTTAATTTCAGTGGGAGTTAGTAAATGGCTTTATTTAGTTATTGATATGTATTTGTAAAACATTTTATGATGTTTAATGAAATTATTATTTCAAGATTATTTTAACTGTGATGAAATAATCGTTCCAAAATGATATGAACCATTTTATAGGTCATCGAAGTAAGTGACTTGATCTTGAGTCATCAAAGTCATTTAGCTTGATCATGAGACCCTATATTTGATAGATGGCTTATATCATCCTGTCCCTAGTCGAAGGTTGTTGAAATTGGAACACTAACAACCGCGTGAGACTAGATTGGTATGTGACTTATGACAAAGTCTCAGGATGTCATAGATGCACGGCATCAAAGTCAATACATAGGTGTATGTTGGGGTACATACGACCGGACAAGACCCGATTATAAGAACTCTTCAGGATATTTATATCTGTGTCACAAGAGATTCTTACTACGACTATAGAGTATAGTCCTTAGACCTGAGTTCGCATGCATGTGACTGCACATGAACTAATGCGCTTTGATCATTGTCTAATGCTGTCGTTAAGCGATAGTTATAAGGACCTTGATTGGGTGAATTATGAAATGAGTAGTTTACAGTGATGGAACAAGACGGGATTTGTCCCTCCAATATAAATGGAGTGAATATCTCTAGGCCAATCGGAGATTTGAATACTGGAAAATGCATGGCCATGCTCAAACGGACTTTCCCGAGTCGTTTGGATTGTCAGTATCAAATCAGAGTTCGATGAACAAGATTAGGCTTTATAAGGATGACACTAATCTTGCCTTATGACTAATCGAGATATTGAGACAAAAGGATTATGAATACAGAGATTCCAGTTCAAGTGGGAGATTGTTGGAATTATGTCCAGTAATCTCTGTACTGTCTCTAGAAAGTAAGAGTATGTCAATGATCAGACATAAGTCATATAATACTGGGGGTCATGATGGCTTGCTAGAGTCCGCTCATGATCTATAAATCTCGGATTTATTGCCTTTATTATATGATCCCATATGGGTCACACGCCTAAGCTAACGGGAAAATACGAAGGAACGGTTTAGCAAAAGTACGGTAAAAGTGCTAGGCATTTACTGTACTAAGAGAGAGATTAAAGGGCCTGGAATTGGGCCCAAAAGGCCCAACAAGACTGGACAAGGGTTTTTAATTAAAAACTTGACCTAGCTCTTATTTTCCTAAGCCTCCTGCGCCAACTCTCTCTCTCTCTCTGCGGCCTCCCTCCTCTTCGGTCTAGCAGCCAATTTCCTGTGCGTGCGTGTGTGAGCCTTTGGAGGAGCTATCTCTTGGTGGTTCTGCTGATCTCTGACCCGTACCTCCTCTTTCCGCTGCAAAACAAGGTAACTGGTGAGATCCTTTATGATTCTGCAAGAGAACCTAGATCTGGCATGTTTAGTAGGATCAATTAATCTGATGAATTGAACCAGGAAATACTAAACGGATCCTTCAGCGACACCTTGCGTCCAGCATGCAAGAGCACACCTCAGGGTGTGTGGTGGCTCCACCAAGCATGCTTGCATGCTCTGCACCAAGTGGTGGCCTCCGGCGATGACATTGCGCCGGTTACATGCGTCGCGACTTGTGGCGGCGTCCGGTCGCGCCTTGTCGTCGACTTGCATGCGTGGCCACACCTCCTACCTTCCTGCTTAACCTTCCTGCCTGCTTGCTTGGTGACACCTCGTGCTTGGCTACTTGGGCGTTTTTGAAGTAGTTTTCCCGATCGGTCGCTCGTCGTCAAAACTGCCCGTTTTTGTCCAATGATCGTAAAACGTCGGGGCAACAACTGATCGCACTCCAGCCCCTAACGTAACTTGACGGAATTAAATCCCGTAAATAAATTTCCTCAGGGTTCTTGACGGTTTTAGGTTTGGAGCTTCGTTTATCCATTTTCCTCCGTTTCGGCCATACCGACATTTTTCGGACATTGTCGGATATCGCCTATCTTCTGATCCATCTTACGTCTCGGCTAAATCCCGCATTGCGTAGTCTTTCCTCGTCCGTATGTTAATTCTTTAGACGGGGTATTACAGTGATGGTCTCACCAAGCCCCACCACAGCTCCTCCTCAACATGCGACGCTTACCCACTTAACCCTGCTCGCCAAAATTCGTTGTGAACAACATATCAAAAAAAGGACCGCTTCTCCGGCCTATGCGTCATCCTCGGGCCACCATAGTCCTCTAACGGCGCATGATTTGACGTCGATCTCACCAAGCACCATCGCCGCCGCTCACTTCACCGAGAAGGTCAACCCCACCACACGTCGCCAACTCCAGGAGATCGAGGCATCACTAGTTAAAATTAGCGCACAAAAACGAAAAAAGAAGAAATCTCTCCAGGGAAGAAAAGAAGTCGCCGGAAAAAAAAATTAGAGATGACAAAAGTTTTAGGGAGAGAAGAAAGAGAAAGTAATTTTGGAACGATTGTCTTATTCATTCCATATATACTCACTACAAGAAAAACGGTAAATAGCCACGATCTAGCCACGAATCGGTCCTCGCTATTTTTTCAGCCACGAATGGCTACGAAATAGCCACGAATTTAAAATTTTAAAATTTGTGGCTATTTTGTAGTCATTCGTATATTTAGCCACGAAATAACATTCGTGGCTATCTGTGAAAAGTTAGCCACGAATAGCCACAAAATAGTCATGGAGGATCATAACCACGACTAGACACGACAGTTTTCGTGGCTACGTAGCCACAACCTGGAGTCGTAGCTATTTGTGGCAAATTTAGCAACGAAATTTTCGTGGAATGAGTTAGCCACGACAAGCCACAAAACTTTTCGTGGTAAATTAGCCACAAAATTTTTGGTGACTATTGGTAGAGAATATGGCCACGAATTACGAAATAGCCACGGATAGCCATGATTTTATTCGTGGCTATTCAAAACCCTAAACACCAAACAAACCCTAAACCTTAAAATATAAACAATAAATAAATTACTATAACATAACTAAAGTTAAGATTAAACACTTATAAAAAGTTCTTATTTTCCAAGTCTAGTATTTTCAAACATTAACTTAAAATCTTAAACATAACCCTTCAAACCATGTACCCTAAACCATAATAATATTCTAAACCTTAAATTATTAATCATAAACTATAAAATCAAAAATATAATTACTAATTGTATACATACAACTAATATTTAAAACATTTCATCTCTTACAATTATAAATTCAAAACCCTAAACCCTAAATATGCCTCAAAACCCTAAACTATAAACAAAAATCTAATAACTAAAACTACAATTACTATAATATATCTAAAATTAGGATTCAAAACTTATAAAAATAATTTTCATTTCCAAATCTACTATTTTCAAAATTTAACTTAAAACTTTAAATATAACCCTTCAAACCTTATACCCTAAACCATAATTTTAACTATAAACCTTAAACTCTTAATCATAAATCATAAAAACAAAATAAAAACCATTAATTATATATACATAAAACTATTATTTTCAAATCCAATACCACAATATTCATATACTAAATAAACCATATATATATAACCTTAAAATATAAACAAAATTTAACACTTAGATTTTATAAGACTCCAATCATTATAACATATATATATAACTAATTGATTCATCACTTGTAAAACCCTATTTTTATTTTTTTTAATCTAATATTTTTAAACATTAAATTAAAATCTTAAAAAACCCCGCAAACCCTATATATACTCCAAACCCTAAATTACCAACCCTAAATAATGAATTTTAACCCTTACTTCTTATTCTCAAACATAAAACTAAAAAAATATAATATAATCATGCAAATAGAAATAGAAATATAAATAATTAAGATATTTTATCAAATGATTTTATTAAATAATGTATATTTTGGGCCAACTATTAATAAAAAATAAATGATACTAATTAGTCATTGGTTGATTTTAAGACGTGAGGATCACCATTCTCAACAATTGATACTAGTTAATTTAGTGGACATAAATATTTCCCAATATTATTTTATTCATATGTTTTATTCTCTTATGTTGTTGGTTACGATAAAAAACAAAAATCTGAGTCTTCATCTTCATCTCTCTCTGTAACCGTCCAAAATCTTCATCTCTCAACTGTATCACCTTCAATTTGTTTCTCCAATGGCCACCAAACTCCAACTCTTTCGTCTCTTCCTTACTGTCACTGTCTCACTTCGTCACTTTCTCCGCTAATCCTCTGTCACCTTCGCCGGTAATCCTCCTTCACCTTCGTCGGTAACTCGTCGGTAATCCTCCACCACCAAGCAGGGGCGGATCCAGAATAAATTTTAATATGTGGCACACTTTATTAAAATATTAAATATTAATAAAATATGTTTATTGTGAAAATTACATTAATTATTACAATTTTGTGTTGTCTTAAAATCATTTCATTGAATAAACTAAAAAGATAATAATTTTTTCCATAAGCGAGATAAATTTATTTTTGAGTAATGTTATAAAATTAATATTATTTTGCATCATATAAAATTGTATAATTCACATAATAGTTTTATTTATATAAACTATTTTAATTGTTATTTAATGTAAGTATTAACAAATAAAAATAATTGTGAGAATAAAATGCGAAAAAGTTATAGTTTTATTTGGGAAAAAACTAGTACTAAAAGAAAGAAAATAAAGAACACTATCTTAACACTAGTTATAGAAAATAAAGAAAACATATTTAAAAAATAAAGAAAAGCAAAGTAATTATTGCAAATAGAATAAAACCAAGTAATTATAGAAAACACACTAATTAGGAAACGAAGGAAAAATCATTTATTGAAAGATAATAAAGGAGTTGAATAAAGTGGTTTAAAAAGATTGAAAGACCAAAAGTTGCAAGAAGTGTGCATCGAACAAACGTGGGTGAGGACACTAGCGTGCTGTTTAAACCAAGAGAGCTGATGACTTACAATAGACCTTTGGTTGAACAAAATTTATATTATTAGTATGTGGCACGTGCCACACCTCCTCTAGGCGTGGGTCCGCCCCTGCCACCAAGCAGATCTATTCCTTTCTTCTTCAATTCCATCTTCTACACTTGATTTCTCCGGTACATAGATATCCTCGAAGCGTTCTCCTCCACTCTTCAGATATGCAGATCCATACTCATTTAAGTCTCCGTGACAACCGATGTTCCCTTTGTTGTTGCCATCAGTTGTGCTCCATTATTGTCACCGGAGGCGCCATGTATTATGGCGTTCTGCGACCACTGGATCCATAGCATTGAAGATGGAGGTAGCGATGTGGTATTTGACGGAGCTCGCGTTGAAGACGGTGGCAGCGTGGAAGATGGAGGATCCGATGTTTAGGGTTTATATTGTTTTTTACGTCAGGGTTTCATTTGTATATTGTTCTTTTTATTTAATTTATGTATTTTCTTTGGTCAATTATTTTTTAATTTAATTTTATGTATTTAGTTTTTGTAAATTAATTTTTATTTAATCTGTAATTTTTTAGTAATTATAATATCAAATTAAATTATTTTTTGTATTTTTTTATAAAGCCATGGATAATTTTGTGGAAATTCGTAGTTAAGGCCACAAAATTTATCGTGGAAAATTTGTAGCTATATCCACAACTTTATTCATGGCAGTTTGTGGCTATGTTAGCCGTGAATGCTTTCTTTGCTGTTTGTGGCTATCCGTGAAAGCGTAGCCACGAATTGCCATGATTGGCTGATAGCCACGAGTTCATAGCCACAAAAAAATTTCCGTTGCTATCTGTGGCTATTGTCGAAATAACCACGAATTAAGCTTCATAGCTAGTGCTGAGAATTTGAATGAAAAACCGCGGGTCCCGCCTCGTTTGACCCGCCGCGGAGCGGGTGCGGATCGAATATTTAAAATTTTTATGTTATGCGGGTTCGCGGTTTACGTTTAAAAATAGCGGGGCGGGTGCGGGTTTTGCAATTTGAGAAAGCGGGTTTGCGGGTATCCGCATAAGTTTAAAACTGTGTCGTTTTGGTTATATATTTCTGTAGTTTTTAAGTTCTAATGTGTAAGTGGGTGTTGTTTTTGTTGTTATTTTAT
>CM058236.1:23428140-23625046 GCA_030180135.1 Orychophragmus violaceus | reverse complement strand
TTGTCTCTGTGTGACTATGTGATTTTGTACATATATCTCGATCTATAGGTCTGTATATGTCTTTGTGTGGTTGTATGATTATGTACATGTTTGGCTCTATCAAACTGTCGCCATGTCTCAAATTGTCCCCATGTCTCTATGTCTCTAACTATGTTGGTAGATTTCACCGCTCTTTATGTAGTTGTGATTTTTTTGGTAGCTGAGATTTTGTTGGTATAGCTTCCATGGTAGATTCTGTTGGTATAGCTTCCATGGTAGATTCTGTTGGTACAGCTTTCAATTTAAACTGTCGCCATATCAAACTTTCCATACTTATGGTCAAAAACAGAGGATCGACAGATTTTGTTGGTAGAGTTTCTATGTTGTCCATAGTATTGCTTGATCTCTGACTCTCTGATATAATTGTGTCTCTAACAAATCAGTGTGATTGGTTTAACAGGGAGTGAATAATGGTATCCGAGAACAAACCAAGATGGTCTAATGAATATCCCAAAGTGTTGGTAGCTTACCCAATTTAACAACAGAGGATTCTCCAGCTCAGGGGAAGATGAAGAAGACATCAAATGCTTGGATAACTTCTTTGTCGTCACTTTGCTTGATAAAACTTATGTATATGTGTTTATGTACTCATATGAACTTGTTTATGTGGTTATGTAATCATTTAAACATGTTTTTTTTTGGCGGGTCATCCGCAAACCGGCGGTTTTAGAGCGGGGCGGGTGCGGGTTTGACATTTTAGAATCGCGGGTCAAGCGGGTAAAAAATTAGCAAAAAAAAAAATTCTTCAAACCCGTGGCGGGTCGGGTCATGCGGGTCGGGTCCGACCCAATTTCCAATACTACTCATAGCCACGAATAAATCAGTGGCTATAAAGCAGCTTTCTTGTAATGAATATACAATTCAAATTCTTCTTAAAAGAAAACTAGAAAGTGGGGGAATTTAGATGTGCCACCAAACCTTTCTTGGAGGGAAACATATCTCGATCTTTTGCTTCTTGTCTCAGTCTTAGCTACATTTTTTAGCGACAAACTAATTTTGTCAATAGGTTTGACATTTATTCTTGGCTTTTAACATTGCCATCGACATACTTCCCGTGGAGGGGTCCACACAGAATAACAAAGCCTCTCAATCCACTTCCTCTAGCGCTCAAATTTAAGAAAAATTTGTCTACTAAAGATGAGATTAAAATATTATTGTCCTAATAATACTTTTTAATTTAAAAATATTTTTCTAGTATTATATTTAGTGTTAATTTTATTTTAACTCTGAAACCAAGTTTCTCTATCGAAGTAAAGTGTGTAGGTCGGAAAAATCATGATGTCTCTCCTTCACCAGTTTACTTCACCGGCAACCTCTGCAAAATTTTTGGCTCTGAAATCCCCAACAACTCTCCTTCTCTTCGTCATTCTTTCGGGAAACCCAGCCTCACTTCATCGAATCCTCGAACTCATCGTCTGTCTCGTCTTCTCTAGCTTTCGGGAAATTTTTGGTTTTATTAAGAAATTTTCTGGGTGATTACTGTTAATCATTTTCGATGTATTTGTTTTTCCCTAAATGGCTTACTGATTGTTGTTAATGTGTGCGATTTCTTCGGTTTACAAGATTGTGGTTTCTGGGCACATATAATACACTTATCCAATTTCTACAATTTAGCTTATGTCCTGTTATAATTGTTCTTAGTGAGTTACATATGTATGTGTGAATCTTTGATAAATTTGTGGGTGATGATACAAATGGAGTTCAAATTAGCTTTTCAATTGAGAAAGATATCGCTATTTTACTTTCCTAATTTTGCTTGATTTCATGCCTTTTTTATCTTTGCTACAGTTATGATTCAGTTAGCTAATTTGAAGCTCGATTTCATTAAGGCATTATTGTCTTTGGCTAACATGTTTCGTGAACTGAATCTGATGCTGAAGATGGTTTAGTGGACCTTCGTGGAAACCCACCATTGAGGGAGAAAACAGGGAACTGGAAAGCTTTTCCATTCATTCTCGGTAAAAAAAAAAGAAACTTTGTTTCATTGCTTTGGTTTTGCTAAAACAGGTTTTTTACTTGATTTGTGTAACACCTGTCTCTCGGCGAAACGGAGACGCGACATTAGGGTACCCGTTGAACCCATTTTGGTCCAACCGGGATGCCAACTCAACTTGTCACAGAACCCGACGCTTCCTTCGTATTCAAATCCACCAATGACGTCACGCGATCGATCAATCCCGCATCCGGACCTGCAAGAAAACGGGTACATGGAAAGGGAAAGAGGACTGAGTAATTGTTTCAAACACAATTATCCAGCGAGGGCGGATTTAAGGAACCCGCGATCCCGGCTTACGCCAAACAATTACGAAACACAAGTCCTAAGCTAATACCACCTTGCAAACATCTCCCGAAGGCTTTCACCACGCAATCTTTGTCCATATCGTACTACGACACCACGTACCTCACACTCTAGACTCCTACCGCCCGAAGTGCAACCAATTCAACAGCCTCGGAGCCCGCCATTGGCCTGGTGCACAACAACAACAACAACAACTTGGAGGGCTCGCCAAAACCCCCTTCCGACGATACAAGGGACACGTACCCAACCTCGATATATGTGTGCGGCCACTCAACACCCTTTCGGGGGCCCTACCACAGTTCTAATCATTCATATCCATCATGCACAAACAACGTTTTCGGTTTAGCGATATCCTAGCAGTTCTACGTTCTCAAGCAATCACATTGTGCACAGTACTATCCCTAGACTACCTAGGAAATACAATATTAACTAAGGACTATCGTCCGCAATGGAATGAAGCAAGCTAGGGGTCAGAACCGATCCTCACCTTGGCCAAAGAAGGGGCAAAAGCGTAATTTATAAGTTCCATTTGTTGGGATAGTGTCCTGAAATCACACTTGTACTCACTCCTGATGATAGTTGTGTGTCGAGATCAGACATTCGTATAATACTGGGCGGTTGCAATGTTTTGCTAGAAGCCTCTTGCAGTCTGTAAGTTGTAGACTTACTGCCAGTATTATATGATCCTATAGGGTCACACACCTAAGCAAACTGGAAGCATGAAAGTGGGAATGATCATTATGGTAATGATCATACTTATGTGTATTGGATACACATTTACATAGAGTTTTACAATGTGTGTGTCGATCGATGCATGAGTGCGTCGATCGATGCAGGCTTTTCGTGGAGGTGTGACGATCGACACATTAAGTGTGTCGATCGTTGCATATCGGGTTTCGAAACTGATGTTTCGGATTAATGACACAACCGAGTCGGATTTGTCTGACGGTTTGTGATGTCATTTCCAGGTCGATATATAAGGTCTTATATGGTCGACCTGAACCCTAGCCGTCTTCTCTTCTCTCTGACAGAAAAGCAGAAACACCAGAAACTCTTAGATCCCACAGATCCGGCACTAGCATCCCGTTTCCAGCTTGTGTGCGTGTGTATCTGGTAGAGACAAGGCATCTGCGTTGCTCACTGATCTCGTTCACCTATTTCGCTGCCAGTTCAAAGGTAAGAACGAGGTTGGTTTTCATTCAATATATCAAACCCTAGATCCTAGTGTAGGATTATATGTGTGTTCATGGTTTAATTCACAGATTACAACCTAGCACACATAACTTAGATCTAGGTGATTTGCAGAACGAACCATAAACCAAACCTGATCACTACCTTTCAGATTGCAGCGGATGATGGATGGTAATGATGAGATCAGCTAGAACAGATGGCAACACCTATTCCTCCTTGGTGTATCCACACTCTTACAAGCACGGGACGGCTGCTAGACCAAAGAGTTGGAAGATCAGAGAGAAAACAGGACGGCACGGCTCAGATTAGCAGACTTGTTGTCGAAAAATAATAAGACTCTTCTTATATATCGACTCGTCATAAACCTAAACAGATGTTTCGGTTTCGCTATTGTGTCGACCGACACATATACCCGTGTCGATCGACACAAGTCCTGTATCTCGATATGGGCCCAAGTAATTAAACTAATGGCCCAAGTCTCTCTGCACAAATACAGTAAATGCCTTGCATCTTACCGTATTAATTCCATTTTAACTTTCCCGTTAGCTATGGTGTGTGACCCTTAGGGATCATACAATACTGGTAATAAGTCCTAAACTTATAGATCATGAGTGGGCTCTAGCAAGTCATCATGATCACCCAGTATTTATGACTTATGTCTGATCTCGACATTTATCATACTTTCTAGAGATAGTACGGTAGATTTCAGGACATTCCCAACAATCTCCCACTTGTACTGGAATCCTACAAAGGACATTCCCAACAATCTTCCGATTGTACTGGAATCCTACATTCCCTAGTCCTTTTGTCTCAATATCTCGATCTGGCATAAGGCAAGATACGTGTCATCCTTATATAGCCAGACCATGTTTATCGGACCAGATTTGATACTGACAATGCAAACGACTTGGGCAAGTCCGTTTGGGAATGGCCATTCTCTTACCAGCTATCAAATCTCCGATTGGCCTAGAGATATTACCTCCGTTAAACGGCAGGGACAAATCCCATCTTGTTCCATCACTATGAACTACACAATTCATAATACACCCAACCAAGGTCCGTATAGCTCCCAGTTACGAAACAGCGTTAGACAATGATCAAAGCGTATCACTCCGTGTGCAGCCACATGCATGCGAACTCAGGTCTAAGGACTATACTCTATAGTCGTATATGAGAACCTCTTATGACACAGATATTAATATCTTGTAGAGTTCTCATCAGCGGGCCATGTCCGGTCATATGCTCCCCTACATATACCTATGTGTCGACTTTGATGCCGCGCATCTATGACCCCTCGAAACTTGGTCATAAGTCTCAACACAATCTAGTCTCAACGGGTTGTTGGTGTTCCAATTTCAACAACCTTCGACTATGGACACTTTGATTTATGTCACTTCGTTAAATATGGGGTTTCAGGATCAAGTCTACTCATGTACTTCGATGGCCCATATATAATGACATGAATCATTTTGGAACGATTATTTTATATCACAGTTAAAAATAATCCAGAAATAAAATTTCATTAACATTTAAAATGTTTACATGAACAAATCAAAATAACTAAAACAAAAGCCCTCACAACTCCCACTCAAAAAGAGATTACATTTGAATATCTCTAATTCCTACAGCAGCAGTATGCAACTCGTGCTTAGGTCTCGGGAGTGGCTTTGTCAACGGGTCAGCCACGTTCTCATCAGTGGGAACTCTGCTGACCATCACTTCACCTCTATTAACTATATCACGAATCAGGTGATACCTTCTCATAATATGTTTGGATTTCTGATGATGTCTCGGTTCCTTGGCTTGAGCAATTGCACCATTGTTGTCACAATACAGGGCCAAAGGCTCAGTGGCATTAGGGAATACACCGAGTTCAATCAAGAAGTTCCTAATCCAAACTCCTTCCTTCGCAGCTTCCGAAGCAGCGATGTATTCAGCTTCAGTTGTGGAATCTGCCACGGTGCTCTGCTTGGAACTCTTCCAACTTACCGCACCGCCATTCAGACAGAAGATGTAGCCAGACTGTGACCGGAAATCATCCTTATCTGTCTGAAAACTTGCATCTGTGAATCCACTGATTTCAAGCACTTCACTTCCTCCGTAAACCAAGAACTTATCCTTAGTATTTCTCAAATACTTCAGGATATTCTTTACGGCAATCCAGTGACTCTCACCTGGATTAGACTGGTACCTACTCGTCATGCTCAGTGCATAAGCAACATCAGGACGAGTACAGATCATGGCATACATGATAGATCCTATAGCCGAAGCATAAGGAATCCTACTCATGCGCTTAAGCTCATCAGGCGTTTTAGGACACTGATCCTTGCTTAGTGCAGCACCATGTATCATCGGCGTGAATCCCTTCTTGGAATTTTCCATTCCGAATCGATGCAGAACTTTGTCTATGTAGGAATCTTGACAAAGTCCAATCAGCTTTTTAGATCTGTCTCTAAAGATTCGGATTCCAAGAACATACGCGGCTTCACCCATGTCCTTCATGGAAAAACAACTTCCCAGCCAGTCTTTAACAGACTTCAGCATTGGAATATCATTTCCAATAAGCAATATGTCATCGACATATAGGATAAGAAATGCCACTTTGCTCCCACTAGTTTTCTTATACACACATTGTTCCTCTTGGTTTCTGATGAAGTCAAAGTTCTTTATTGCTTCATCAAAACGAAGATTCCAACTCCTCGATGCTTGCTTCAATCCATAAATGGATTTGTGAAGTTTGCATACTTTCCCAGCATTCTTAGGATCAATGTAACCGTCAGGCTGTGTCATATACACATCCTCTTCCAAGATTCCATTCAGGAAGGCGGTTTTTACATCCATCTGCCAAATCTCATAGTCATAATGAGCTGCAGTTGCTAGGAGAATCCGAATTGATTTCATCATTGCCACTGGTGAATAGGTTTCATCATAGTCTATACCATGAATTTGCTTGAAACCTTTTGCCACCAACCTGGCCTTGTAAATCTGGACATTTCCATCCACGTCTATCTTCTTCTTGAAGATCCATTTACACTCGATGGCTTTTGCACCAGCAGGTAAATCAACCAGTGAAAACACTCGGTTAGCAGACATGGAGTCCATCTCGGATTCTGTGGCTTCACGCCACTTTAAGGAGTCAGGGCCCATCATGGCTTCTGCAAAGTTCGAGGGTTCATCACCGTCAATGATCAAAAGATCATGGCAATTAGTCACAAGGAACCCCTGATATCTATCAGGTTCCTGACGGATCCTTCCGGATCTTCGAACTTCAGGTACTGCAGGTTCAGGTTCTATTACAACTTCATGTAATTCATCCTGCTGTTCTTCCTCATTAGGTTGAACAGGTTCCTGTCCTTCTTGAATTTCATCAAGTTGTACCTTACTCCCACTATCTTTTCTAGAGAGAAACTCCCTTTCAAGAAAAGTACAATCCCGAGCAACAAAGATTTTGTTCTCGGATCGCAGATAGAAGTAATAAGCCTTGGTATCCCTAGGATAACCAATGAAGTAGCATTTGTCAGATTTTGGTGTAAGCTTGTCTGAGATTAATCTTTTGACATAGGCTTCACAACCCCAAATTCTGAGAAAAGACATTGCTGGAGCTTTTCCAGTCCATATCTCATATGGTGTCTTTGCTACTGCCTTTGATGGCACTCTGTTCAGTGTGAACGTTGCGGTGAGCAAAGCATATCCCCAAAGGGATATAGGAAGGTCTGTGTGACTCATCATGGATCGGACCATATCTAACAATGTCCGATTCCTTCTCTCAGACACACCATTCCACTGTGGTGTTCCAGGAGGTGTGAGTTGGGAGACAATCCCACACTCACTCAGATGATCACGAAATTCCTGGCTCAAGTATTCTCCTCCTCGGTCCGACCGAAGAGCTTTAATACTTTTACCAAGCTGGTTCTGTACTTCATTCTGGAATTCTTTGAACTTTTCAAAGGTTTCCGACTTATGTTTCATCAAGTAGACATATCCATATCTACTGAAATCATCAGTGAATGTAATGAAGTACTGAAAGTTTCCTCTAGCACTTGTGGACATTGGGCCACACACGTCAGTATGTATCAGGCCCAATAGTTCACTGGCCCTTTCTGTGGGTTTATTGAAAGGCGCCCTTGTCATTTTACCCATTAGGCAAGATTCACATTGCTCACAAGACTCAAAGTCAAATGAGCCCAAGAGTCCATTTGAATGGAGCCTCTTGACGCGTTTCTCACTAATGTGCCCCAAACGACAATGCCAGAGAAATGTTTCATTTTCTTCGTTAGATTTGAACCGTTTCGTATTAATGTTATATACTGGAGCAGATTGATCCAGCATGTACAGCCCATTCATAAGAGGGGCACAGCCATAGAACATATCATTGAGATTAAAGGAACACAATTTATTCTTAATAGAAAAATCAAATCCTTGCAAATCCAACAATGAAACTGAAATGATATTTCTGCTTATAGCAGGTACAAAATAACAATTCTCAAGTTCTAAAATCAATCCAGAAGGTAAAGACAACAAATAAGTGCCAACGGCCAGTGCTGGAACCTTCGCTCCATTGCCAACCCGCAACTCTACTTGTCCTTGCTTCAACCTTCTACTGTTGCTGAGCGCCTGCATATTAGTACAAATATGAGCCCCACATCCAGTATCTAATACCCAAGTGGTATTATCAGAAGTAGTAGTATTTACTTCAATAACAAAAATACCTGAAGATTTAGTCTCGAAGGACTTCTTCTTCTTCAGACTTTCCTGGTATTTCTTGCAGTCCCTACGATAATGCCCTGCCTCTTTGCAAAAGTGGCAGATGTCAGAAGGCCCAGCTTTGGACACGGGCTTGGGCTTGGCGTTTTCATTGCCAACTACTTTGCCCTTTCCCTTGTCTGCAGCGGATTTCTTGAAACCCTTGCCCTTCTGCACCATGAGTACAGACGACTCCTTGGTTTTCTTCAGATTCGGTTCTGCAGTCTTGAGCATACCATGTAGCTCAGGCAACGTCTTTATCAACCCATGCATATTATAGTTCAAAATGAACTGGTCATATGCAGGAGTAAGAGACTGCAGAACGATATCACAAGCAAGCTCTTGGCTTATAGGACAGTCGAGCCTCGTCAAATGATCGAGATAACCCATCATTTTCAGAACATGAGGACTCACTGCTGCATCCTTAGCCATTTTACAGTCCAAGAGATTCTTAACAGTTTGGAATCTCTCTGTACGAGCCTGCTCCTGAAACAACGCTTTCAGATTTGCCATCAGCTCCATGGGACAAGTCAGGCCTTCCCACTGCATCTGCAGTTCGGGAGCCATTGTCGCCAACATCAGGCAAACCACGTCATTAGCATCTGAAGAATGCGTATCCCAAGCATTCTTCACAGCTTGTGCGGCATTATTCGCAGGTCTAGGAGAGAGAGCTCTTTCAAGGACATAAGCCTTCTTCTCCTGTCTGAGCACAAGTCTCAGGTTCCTGGACCAGTTCAGGAAGTTTGATCCGTTCAGTTTGTCCTTCTCAAGGGCAGACCGGATCGAGAAAGTGTTTTGTGTTGTTGTGCTTGACATAGCTGAAAATATGAGACAATAAAGATTTAGTTATTAAGTTCATAAAAGAGTAATCTTAACAACTTATAAGAAAACTCGCATTGCATTCAAAATTTCTTTGTTCAACCTCATAAGAATGCAATGATTCCGAGACCCATGTTCAGCTAATTCCAAAGTGGGCCACTGGCCGTCACCCAGAATTAGCTTTACTTGGTAAGCATACACACAGCTAGTTATAACCAATAACTCTCGGTTGTGAATTGGACCCGAGGCCCAAATTCACCAGATGTCTCAAGGCCCGGGACTCCCGATGGCCCAGTCAAGGAAACCAATCTCTTACAGCCAAATAATCACTAAAATCTGGGACTCCCAATGAAATTAGTGACTATATACTACTTTACTTACGCGAAAACAGATACCTCACACTGTAAGCCATATCTGTAATCAAGTAAGCGTTAAGTAGCTGACAAGATTGGAAAGACATCCAAGCTTGATATTGTTTTTGAGGATTTTTTAAGTTTTATTTCCAAAAATAGAAGATTACTATTTTGGGAAACTTTCTTATTTTAGAAACTTTCTAAATTTAGTAACTTACTAAAAATAGAAATTTCTAATTTAAATATTTCATTAAATATTTTGGGTTGGGTCACAAATTATAGGCCCAATTCTTGGCCCAAGACCATAGAATTCCAGCTGGCCCAATAATTTGACATAACCGATCCGGTTTATTAATTCTGGTCCAAGACCAAATTAACTATCAAAACCATCGGTTATTTACTAAACCAGACCAGCTCTAAATTATTTGGTCCAACCAAATCAAACTTAGACCAGCCTTCGGTTTAGGTTAAATTCAATTTTGAATTTCAATCCGGTTTAACCAGAAATTAAAATTATTTCCAGCAAACCGCGATTTGGGTTGACCGCTTGAACCACCAATTAATTGGATCGGTTCGGTTAAGTCCAAAATTGGGAAGAAAAAGATTGGTCTAACCAATCAATTTTAGCCAATTTTGACCTAATTGCGGTACTAGCTAAAACTGACAATGAACCACAATCAATTTGATTGGTTCATTGTCGTGGTTAGGGAAGAACGAATCGCGAGGCTCGGTTAAACCGATTGACTACTCGCAAACCGTTCACCACGCCAGTGTGTCGATCGATATCACGCTCTTGCGTCGATCGACACTCACGTGCTACAGCTCGAAAACAATCGGGTCATCGGGCCAGCGAGAAACAATCGATCCGATACTATATCGACCGATACTCGCTCCCTCGTCGATCGACACGGGCGAACAGATCGCACACCGATGGCTTTTGATCGGATTGATGCGATTCAATTTAGGTTTTTAACAAGTTTTAATCAAATTTCTTGATCCAAATTCGATTTTAAACATCAAAAACAACCTAAATATGATCCATAAAGCAAAAACCTAACAACCTGGCTCTGATACCACTGTAGGATTATATGTGTGTTCATGGTTTAATTCACAGATTACAACCTAGCACACATAACTTAGATCTAGGTGATTTGCAGAACGAACCATAAACCAAACCTGATCACTACCTTTCAGATTGCAGCGGATGATGGATGGTAATGATGAGATCAGCTAGAACAGATGGCAACACCTATTCCTCCTTGGTGTATCCACACTCTTACAAGCACGGGACGGCTGCTAGACCAAAGAGTTGGAAGATCAGAGAGAAAACAGGACGGCACGGCTCAGATTAGCAGACTTGTTGTCGAAAAATAATAAGACTCTTCTTATATATCGACTCGTCATAAACCTAAACAGATGTTTCGGTTTCGCTATTGTGTCGACCGACACATATACCCGTGTCGATCGACACAAGTCCTGTATCTCGATATGGGCCCAAGTAATTAAACTAATGGCCCAAGTCTCTCTGCACAAATACAGTAAATGCCTTGCATCTTACCGTATTAATTCCATTTTAACTTTCCCGTTAGCTATGGTGTGTGACCCTTAGGGATCATACAATACTGGTAATAAGTCCTAAACTTATAGATCATGAGCGGGCTCTAGCAAGTCATCATGATCACCCAGTATTTATGACTTATGTCTGATCTCGACATTTATCATACTTTCTAGAGATAGTACGGTAGATTTCAGGACATTCCCAACACCTAGGAGGTCCAACAGTGGTATCAGAGCGTTGTTAGGGTTTAGCTATTGAATCTGATGCAATTAATTCAAAAACTAAGTTTGTTGAATTGATTATTGCCTGTGAAAATCGTGTTTTCAAGTGTTAATCTCGGATTAAAGCATCTGTTGAAAAATTTGATACCTGTGTTCTCGCAGTGTGTCGATCGACACAAAGCGTGTGTCGATCGATGCAGAGCGAAAACACGTAAATAATTTTAGGGTTTGTCGCAGCGTGTCAATCGGTGCAAAGCGTGCGTCGATCGACACAGAGCGAAAACTCGCAAAATAATTTTAGGGTGTGTCGCAGCGTGTCAATCGGTGCAAAGCATGCATCGATCGACACAGAGCGAAAACTCGTAAAATCTTTTGGGTTGTTCGCAAAGCGTCGATTGACACTAAGCTTGTGTCGATCGATGCACCGCGAAAACTCGCACTGTATCGATCGACGCACTGGGTGCATCGATCGATTCAGTTGGTTGGTTTCAGTTTGATTGGATTGAACCGGAAACCAATTTGATTGTGGTTAAGATGTGTCGATCGATGCAAAGGATGTGTCGATCGACACACAACTCGCAGACTCAAGGGGTTGGACTTCTAGTTGCGAATACCAAATCAAAATGAACCTTAACTTAATAAAATTGAATGTTTTAATTGAATTAATAACTTCTTGAATGTATATTGGATATACATCAAGATTAAATAATTCCTTTCCTCAACCAAATATCAAGTGATCTTGATGTCTTGCCCGATCTTGTCTACTGTCAGGACTCGTGCTGTTGTTGGATATCCTTGGAGTCCTTGGTATCCACAGCAACATGAGTAATGCAGGTGATCATTGATAGACTTGCAGTGCAACTATTAGTGATCACAAGACAGAAAATGGATTGGTTTTACTTGACTGGGCTGTCAGAAGTTCTGGGCCCAGAGACATCAGAGTGGATTGGACATAGTTTGTCTTATCCACGACCAAGAGTTGTACTGAGTACAATTAGCAATGATTTGCTTACCTAGATAGCTAAAGTTTGAGTAACGGCGAGTCGCCCACTCGAATTTTAGTAATCTGAGGATCTAGGCTCATTGTATTCATCCGAGGAAACATAGTTTTGAATACAATACGAGTTTTCTTATTAGATAAGAATTCTCATTTCTTGAGCATTATAACTAAAATCTACCTCTTTTGAATTACAGCTATGTCTGTCTCAAATCATATCAACACTTTCTCACTAAGATCCGTCCTTGAGAAGGACAAGTTAAATGGATCTAATTTCTTGGAATGGTATCGGAACCTGAGAATAGTTCTCAGGCAAGAGAACAAGGAATATGTCCGTGAAAGAGTTCTCCCCGAGAGGCCACGTTCCAATGCTCCGCAGACAGAAAAGAATGCTTGGGATAAGCATTCAGCGGATGTCAAAGATGTTAATTGTCTAATGCTGGTGACTATGAACTCTGAGCTGCAGAAGCAATATGAGAACGTATTGTCACCCATTGAGATGATTAACAGCCTGAAAGCTTTGTTTCAGGAGCAAGCTCGCACAGAGAGATACCAGACGGTTAAATCTCTCATGGATTGCAAGCTGGCTAAGGACAGTCCAGTAAGTCCTCATGTCCTTAAAATGATGGGTTACATTGATAACATGGGGAAGCTGGACTGTGCCATTAGCCAGGAGCTAGCCACTGACATGATTCTGCAGTCTTTGTCGTCGTGTTTTGATCAGTTCATCATGAACTACAATATGCAAAATATGACTAAGACATTGACTGAGTTGCACGGTATGCTGAAGACAGCAGAACCGAATCTCAAGAAGGCTACTCCCAATGTCTTGATGGTACAAGGGGGTAAAAGGTTTAAGAAACCTAAGAAGGGTAAGGGAAAATCCCAGGTTGTCCAGACTGAAAGTCAGGACAAGCCCAAGCCGAAGCCCAAATACGGGCCTTCTCCTGAGGATAAGTGCAACTACTGCAAGCAGTTGGGGCATTGGAAGAAAGACTGCAAGAAGTTCATGGAAGATTACAAGAAGCTGAAGAAGACGTATGATGCGTCTGATTCAGGTATTTATGTTATCGAACTTAATGTTATATCTTCTCGTTCTAATTCGTGGGTATTGGATACCGGCTGCGGTGCTCATATTTGTACTAATGTGCAGGCACTAAGAAACAGTAGGACGCTGAAGAAAGGACAAGTGGAGCTACGGGTCGGGAATGGAGCTAAGGTTGCTGCACTGGCCGTAGGCACCTACGAGTTGTCCTTACCTTCGGGCATGGTTTTAATTTTGAATAATTGCTACTATGTACCTGCGATTAGCAGAAATATAATTTCAGTTTCCGTTTTGGATTTGGAAGGTTTTGATTTTGCTGTTAAGAATAAAGTTTGTTCTTTTAATCGTGATGGTACTTATTATGGTAGCGGCCCATTAGATAATGGGTTATATATTTTAAACCAAGAAATGCCTGTCTTTAACATGAATACAAAGCGGTTTAAGTCCAATGACGAAAACCCGACTTTCTTATGGCATTGTCGTTTGGGCCATATCAATGAGAAACGCATCCAAAGGCTCCATCTAAATGGGCTTCTGGGCTCATTTGATTTTGAATCATGTGAGAAATGCGAATCTTGTTTGATAGGCAAGATGGCTAGAGCCCCATTCAACAAACCAAATGAAAGGGTCAGTGACTTATTGGGCCTTGTTCATACTGATGTATGTGGGCCGATGAGTACTGCTGCCAGAGGAAATTACAAGTACTTCATTACCTTCACTGATGACTTCAGTAGGTATGGCTATGTCTATTTAATGAGACACAAGTCAGAATCCTTTGATAGATTCAAGGAATTCAAGAATGAAGTACATAATCAACTTGGCAAAAGTATCAAGGTTCTGCGATCGGATCGCGGAGGAGAATACTTGAGTCAGGAATTCAACGACTATCTGAGCGAGTGTGGAATTATTTCACAACTCACTCCTCCTGGTACACCCCAATGGAATGGAGTGTCAGAGAGGAGGAATCGAACCCTATTGGATATGGTTCGGTCTATGATGAGTCATTCAAATCTTCCATTATACTTTTGAGGATACGCTCTAGAAACGTCTGCGTTTACACTAAATAGGCTGCCATCTAAATCAGTGGAAAAGACACCACATGAACTGTGGACTGGGAATGTTCCTAGTTTGTCTTTCCTGAGGATTTGGGGTTGTGAGGCTTATGTCAAACGATTAATCTCTGACAAGCTTGCACCCAAATTAGATAAATGCTACTTCGTTGGTTATCCTAAGGAAACCAAGGCATACTACTTTTACAACCAATCTGAGAACAAAGTATTTGTTGCTCGGGACTGTTCTTTTCTTGAGAGGGAGTTTCTCTCTAAGAAAAACAGTGGGAGTAAAGTACATCTTGAAGAGATTCAAGATACACAGGAGGCTGCTCAACCTGCTGAGGAAGAGCAGCAGCTGGATCCACAGAGCTCTGTGGAACCGGCGCCTGTGGAGCCTGAAGTTCGCAGATCCGGAAAGATCCGTCACGAACCCGAGAGATACTATGGATTTCTCGTGACCAATTCAAATGATCTGATGATCATTGATAGTGACGAACCAGCGACCTTCGCGGAAGCAATGATGGACCCAGACTCCGAAAAATGGCTTGGAGCCTCTAAATCCGAAATGGGATCCATGTTAGAAAACCAAGTTTGGACCTTGGTCGATTTACCTAATGGTGCAAAAGCCACTGAGTGTAAATGGATCTTCAAGAAGAAGATTGACGTGGATGGCAATGTACAGATTTACAAAGCGAAGTTGGTGGCTAAAGGTTTCAAGCAAATTCATGGTATTGACTATGATGAAACCTACTCCCCAGTCGCTATGCTTAAATCCATTCGGATACTTCTAGCAATTGCCGCTCATTATGACTATGAGATTTGGCAAATGGATGTCAAAACCGCATTCCTGAATGGTATTCTGGAAGAGGATGTGTATATGACACAGCCTGAAGGTTTTGTCGATCCTAAGAACGCTGGGAAGGTATGCAAGCTTCACAAATCCATTTATGGATTGAAGCAAGCATCACGGAGTTGGAATCTTCGTTTTGATGAATCAGTTAAAAAATTTGGTTTCATCAAGAACGAAGAGGAACCATGAGTTTACAAGAAGACTAGTGGGAGAAAAATTGCGTTTCTTGTACTGTATGTCGATGACATACTCCTCCTCGGAAATGACGTTCCGTTGCTTCAATCTGTTAAGACTTGGCTCGGAAGTTGTTTTTCCATGAAAGACATGGGAGAAGCCGTGTATATTCTTGGAATCAGAATCTACAGAGATAGAGTGAACAGGCTGATTGGATTGTGCCAGGACACTTATATCGATAAGGTACTGCACAGATTCAGGATGCATGATTCTAAGAAGGGCTTCATACCGATGTCTCATGGCACTAATCTCAGCAAGAAGCAGTGTCCGGCGACACCTGCTGAGCGAGAACGCATGAATAGGATTCCTTATGCTTCAGCAATAGGATCTATTATGTATGCCATGCTCTGCACTCGTCTAGATGTAGCTTACGCGTTAAGCATGACGAGTAGATACCAATCTGATCCAGGTGAAGTTCACTGGACAGCTGTCAAGAATATTCTCAAGTATTTGAGACATACTAAGGATAAATTCCTTGTGTATGGAGGAAGTGAAGAACTTGTGGTGAATGGATTCACCGATGCGAGTTTTCAGACGGACAGAGACGATTTCCGATCACAGTCTGGATATGTCTTCTGTCTAAATGGCGGTGCAGTGAGCTGGAAGAGCTCTAAGCAGAATACCGTAGCTGATTCCACGACGGAAGCTGAATATGTTGCTGCTTCAGAAGCGGCAAAGGAAGCTGTTTGGATAAAGAAGTTCATGACTGAACTTGGTGTGGTTCCTAGTATCTTGGAGCCAGTGGCTTTGTTTTGCGATAACAACGGAGCCATTGCTCAGGCGAAAGAACCAAGGTCACACCAGAAGTCCAAACACGTGGAGAGGAGATATCACCTGATTCGAGATATCGTCAATAGAGGTGATGTGAAGATCAGCCGAGTTCCGACAGACGAGAATGTCGTTGATCCTCTAACTAAGTCACTCCGAAGGCCTAAGCATGAGAGTCATACGACTGATGTAGGCATTAGAGATCTTAAGATGTAATATTGATTCTAGTGGGAGTTTTAGTTTTGTTTTAGTTATATTAAGACGCTCTTGTAAACATTCTTTTGGAAATATTTAATGAAATTTGATTTCAGCATTATTTATTGTGATCTAAATAATGGTCCCAAAATAAGTTTATGACATATTATAGGTCATCAAGTTGAGGACTTGATCATGAAACCCTATAAGTTAATAAATTATGTTTTGTCCCTAGTCGAGGTTGTAGAATTGGGACACTGACAACCGTTAGAGACTAGATTGTGAGGTGACTGTTGGCTAAGTTTCATGGAGCCAATGATATGATTATCGCAGTCAGTCACATAGATATGTGTTAGTGAACAGATGATCGGACATGACCCGCTAATGAGAAGTCTACAAGATATTTATATCTGTGTCATAAGAGGTTCTCATTACGACTATAGAGTATAGTCCTTAGACATGAGTTCATCATGCTTTCTTGCATATGAATTGGTACACTTTGACTTTGTCAAACGTCAACCCGTAACTGGCGACTATAACGACACTGTTCAAGTATATCATGAAGTGTGCGTTGAAACAGGGATGGAACAAGATGGGATTTGTCCCTCCTGTATAACGAGAGATAAATATCTCAGGGCCTATCGAAGATTGAATACTGAGAGAATGTGTGGCCGCACTCAAACGAATTGTAGTTCAGTTGTTTGTAATGTTCAGTATGAGATCAGGAGTTCGATAAACACGATGTTGGCTTAATAAGGATGACACCAATCTTGCCTTATGCCAAATCGAGATACAGTGACAAAAGGATTATAGGAATTGATGATTCCAGTACAAGTGGGAGATTGTTGGGATAGTGTCATGAAATCACACTTGTACTCACTCCTGATGATAGTTGTGTGTCGAGATCAGACATTCGTATAATACTGGGCGGTTGCAATGTTTTGCTAGAAGCCTCTTGCAGTCTGTAAGTTGTAGACTTACTGCCAGTATTATATGATCCTATAGGGTCACACACCTAAGAAAACTGGAAGCATGAAAGTGGGAATGGTCATTATGGTAATGATCATACTTATGTGTATTGGATACACATTTACATAGAGTTTTACAATGTGTGTGTCGATCGATGCATGAGTGTGTCGATCGATGCAGGCTTTTCGTGGAGGTGTGACGATCGACACATTAAGTGTGTCGATCGTTGCATATCGGGTTTCGAAACTGATGTTTCGGATTAATGACACAACCGAGTCGGATTTGTCTGACGGTTTGTGATGTCATTTCCAGGTCGATATATAAGGTCTTATATGGTCGACCTGAACCCTAGCCGTCTTCTCTTCTCTCTGACAGAAAAGCAGAAACACCAGAAACTCTTAGATCCCACAGATCCGGCACTAGCATCCCGTTTCCAGCTTGTGTGCGTGTGTATCTGGTAGAGGCAAGGCATCTGCGTTGCTCACTGATCTCGTTCACCAATTCCGCTGCCAGTTCAAAGGTAAGAACGAGGTTGGTTTTCATTCAATATATCAAACCCTATATCCTAGGAGGTCCAACACCATTAACCCGAACGGACATCAGATATGGAAAGAAGATGGAAAAAGAAGTGAATTAGGCTTTCGGTTTGCTCAATTCGGGTTAGGGATGGTCTAGCTATGGTCAGTTGAAGTTAACCAGCCAAACCAGATTAAACCGAACCAGACCGGTCAACCCGACCCGAACCGGCAAAACCGAGAAATTGGAAATTAGATTGGACCAAACCAAAAACAGATTCATCAAAAACAGACACGTTTTAGAAAACAGATCATAACTTCCAAACGGTAATTTGGAATTGGGTGATTCTTACCTTTCTGGAAAGCTGAGATCGAGAATTTCCAACGACATATTGTGCGTTCCGTGGTTCCTTACGGTTAGACGAGAAAATGCGAATCAATTGGACGGCCAGAACTGGATCGATCTCAGATCTGCGTTTGGAAAAGTGGTAGAACGAAGAAGCGATGTTAGATCTCATATCTAGCACCACAGGGGATAATATCTAGAGAAGGGAAAGAAAAAAAGAGAAGAATCTAAGGAGAATGAAGAACCACTTAACCCGAGAGAAGAACGAAGAGAGATCCATGGAAGAGAAGAGAAGATCGGACTGAGGTGGCTCACCGGAGATGGCTGTGACGGCTGGCGGCTCACCGGGAGGACAGGGCTTCGCCGGAGATCTCCAAAATGCCTATTCTCCTTTGGTGGCTACCTCCGTTTATAGGAAAACATGGGAAACCCTAGGTGAAACTAAATGGGCTAAAGGGCTTTTGCGCTTTTCTTTCCTTTTTACAAAAAAATTGAATTGGGCTGGGCCAGGGCCATTACAATTCTCCCCCCCCCCCCTTGAAAATAATTAATCCCGAATTCTGAGGCGGCGGCTTCCCGGGCGTCCCATAACTCAAGGGCACTATTCCCGTCAGAGCACGGAGACTTGTACTGGTAGGAACATAACGGGGTGGCACAAGAAATGGTGTGAAAACTCGCACTGAAGGGAGGTCTTGCCGAACAGGATAAAAGGAAAACGAAATGCACTTTGAAGGAAGGAGCAAACTCTTGCGAAGTTACTCACTTCTTCTTGAAGTCCAAGGAATGGAAGAAGAAGAGGATGAGTAAGGAGTTGGGCTTCCAAACCGTAAACCTTGAAACCCTTTTGACTTTGGACGATCGCTTGACCAACAATCAAACAAGAACATGATCAAACGACAATCTTAAGTCAGGCCTCGAGATGTTAACGGATGGCATCCGACAACTTCTACTTACTCGTAACTATTCTCTAGTCCCAGGGGAAAAAGGAAAGATGAGATAAGACCCACCACGTGGAAACCACATGGCAAGGAAAATTGCTAGGCGGAAGAAGGAAAAGAAATTGATCCAGAAACGGTCACTGAACGAGAACGACAGAGGGAAGATAAAAACTTGAACTCGAAACGCCACATTTTTCCTTCCTCGATTCGCCTCAGGAACTCCTCTCAAAACGCTTCTCGAACTCTCCAATGATCGCCACCACATACTTGTCGCCTTTATACACACCGCCAATTGCCCTCACAAGGAAACACCAATTCCAGCTAGAGCCTCTGGTGACTAAGGACACCGACCACAACCTGCAAGGAAGATCTTAACTAGACTAGGACCAATGTGGAGAATAATTGATGACATTGTTGATGCTTGAAGAGACCTTTCGTAAAGTAACCATTTTATAAAATTTTGCCAACACTACGAAAAGTTTGAAAACATGGGTTTTGGGTAAACAACGGAAGCTGATCCCCTAGGACGGGACCGGAGGACCTTAACATAGGCTCTGATACCAAATTGTAACACCCGTCTCCCGGCGAACCGGAGACGCGGCATTAGGGCACCCGTTGAACCCATTTTGGTCCAACCGGGATGCCAACTCAACTTGTCCCAGGACCCGGCACTTCCTTCGTATTCAAATCCAACAATGACGTCACGCGATCGATCAATCTCGCATCCGGACCTGCAAGAAAACGGGGCCAGGGAAAGGGAAAGAGGACTGAGTAATTGTTTCAAACACAATTAGCCAGCGAGGTCGGATTTAAGGTACCCGCGATCCCGGCTTACGCCAAACAATTACGAAACACAAGTCCTAATCTAATACCACCTTGCAAACATCTCCCGAAGGCTTTCACCACGCAATCTATGTCCATATCGTACTACGGCACCACGTACCTCGCACTCTGGACTCCTACCGCCCGAAGTGCAACCAATTCAACAGCCTCGGAGCCCGCCATTGGCCCGGTGCACAACAACAACAACAACAACTTGGCAGGCTCGCCAAAACCCCCTTCCGACGATACAAGGGACACGTACCCAACCTCGATATATGTGTGCGGCCACTCAACACCCTTTTGGGGGCCCTACCACAGTTCTAATCATTCATATCCATCACGCACAAACAACGTTTTCGGTTTAGCGATATCCTAGCAGTTCTACGTTCTCAAGCAATCACATTGTGCACAGTACTATCCCTAGACTACCTAGGAAAGACAATATTAACTAAGGATTATCGTCCGGAATGGAATGAAGCAAGCTAGGGGTCAGAACCGATCCTCACCTTGGCCAAAGAAGGGGCAAAAGCGTAATTTAGAAGTTCCATTAACCCAAACGGACATCAGATATGGAAAGAAGATGGAAAAAGAAGTGAATTAGGCTTTCGGTTTGCTCAATTCGGGTTAGGGATGGTCTAGCTATGGTCAGTTAAAGTTAACCAGCCAAACCAGATTAAACCGAACCAGACCGGTCAACCCGACCCGAACCGGTCAATCCGACCAGATCCGTTCAACCCGACCCAACCCGGTCAACCCGAACCGACCCGGTCAACCCGAACCGACAAAACTGAGAAATTGGAAATTAGATTGGACCAAACCAAAAACAGATTCATCAAAAACAGACACGTTTTAGAAAACAGATCATAACTTCCAAACGGTAATTTGGAATTGGGTGATTCTTACTTTTCTGGAAAGCTGAGATCGAGACTTTCCAACGACATATTGTGCGTTCCGTGGTTCCTTACGGTTCGACGAGAAAATCCGAATCAATTGGACGGCCAGAACTGGATCGATCTCAGATCTGCGTTTGGAAAAGTGGTAGATCGAAAAAGCGATGTTAGATCTCAGATCTAACACCATAGGGGATCAGATCTAGAGAAGGGAAAAAAAAGAAGAATCTAAGGAGAATGAAGAACCACTTAACTCGAGAGAAGAACGAAGAGAGATCCATGGAAGAGAAGAGAAGATCGGACGGAGGTGGCTCACCGGAGATGGCTGCGACGGCTGGCGGCTCACCGGGAGGACAGGGCTTCATCGGAGATCTCCAAAATGCCTATTCTCCTTTGGTGGCTACCTCCGTTTATAGGAAAACAAGGGAAACCCTAGGTTAAACTAAATGGGCTAAAGGGCTTTTGCGCTTTTCTTTCCTTTTTACAAAAAAATTGAATTGGGCTGGGCCAGGGCCATTACAATTCTCCCCCCCCCCCTTGAAAATAATTCGTCTCGAATTCTGAGGCGGCGGCTTCCCGGGCGTCCCATAACTCAAGGGCACTATTCCCGTCAGAGCGCGGAGACTTGTACTGGTAGGAACATAACGGGGTGGCACAAGAAATGGTGTGAAAACTTGCACTGAAGGGAGGTCTTGCCGAACAGGATAAAAGGAAAACGAAATGCACTTTGAAGGAAGGAGCAAACTCTTGCGAAGTTACTCACTTCTTCTTGAAGTCCAAGGAATGGAAGAAGAAGAGGATGAGTAAGGAGTTGGGCTTCCAAACCGTACACCTTGAAACCCTTTTGACTTTGGACGATCGCTTGACCAACAATCAAACAAGAACATGATCAAACGACAATCTTAAGTCGGGCCTCGAGATGTTAATGGATGGCATCCGACATCTTCTACTTACTCGTCACTATTCTCTAGTCCCAGGGGAAAAAGAAAAGATGAGATAAGACCCACCACGTGGAAACCACATGGCAAGGAAAATTGCTAGGCGGAAGAAGGAAAAGAAATTGAACCAGAAACGGTCACTGAATGAGAACGACAGAGGGAAGATAAAAACTTGAACTCGAAACGCCACGGTTTTCCTTCCTCGATTCGCATCAGGAACTCCACTCAAAAAGCTTCTCGAACTCTCCAATGATCGCCACCACATACTTGTCGCCTTTATACACACCGCCAATTGCCCTCACAAGGAAACACCAATTCCAGCTAGAGCCTACGGTGACTAAGGACACCGACCACAACCTGCAAGGAAGATCTTAACTAGACTAGGACCAATGTGGAGAATAATTGATGACATTGTTGGTGCTTGAAGAGACCTTTCGCAAAGTAACCATTTTATAAAATTTTGCCAACACTTCGAAAAGTTTGAAAACATGGGTTTTGGGTAAACAACGGAAGCTGATCCCCTAGGACGGGACCGGAGGACCTTAACATAGGCTATGATACCAAATTGTAACACCCGTCTCCCGGCGAACCGGAGACGCGGCATTAGGGCACCCGTTGAACCCATTTTGGTCCAACCGGGATGCCAACTCAACTTGTCCCAGGACCCGGCGCTTCCTTCGTATTCAAATCTAACAATGACGTCACGCGATCGATCAATCCCGCATCCAGACCTGCAAGAAAACGGGGCCAGGGAAAGGGAAAGAGGACTGAGTAATTGTTTCAAACACAATTAGCCAGCGAGGTCGGATTTAAGGTACCCGCGATCCCGGCTTACGCCAAACAATTACGAAACACAAGTCCTAAGCTAATACCACCTTGAAAACATCATCTGAAGGCTTTCACCACGGAATCTATGTCCAGATCGTACTACGGCACCACGTACCTCGCAGATCGTACTACGGCACTACGTACCTCGCACTCTGGACTCCTACCGCCCGAAGCGCAACCAATTCAACAGCCCCGGAGCCCGCCATTGGCCCCGGTGCACAACAACAACAACAACAACTTGGGGGGGCTTGCCAAATCCCCCTTCCGACGATATAAAGGACACGTACCAACCTCGATATACGTGTTCTACCACTCAATACCCTTTCGGGGGCCCTACCACAGCTCTAATCATTCATATCCATCACGAACAAACAACGTTTTCGGTTTAGGGATATCCTAGCAGTTCTACGTTCTCAAGCAATCACATTGTGCACAGTATTATCCCTAGACTACCTAGTAATGACAATATTAACTAAGGACTATCGTCCGGAATGGAATGAAACAAGTTAGGGGTCAGACCGATCCTTACCTTGGCCAAAGAAGGGGCAAAAGCGTAATTTAGAAGTTCCATTAACCCTAACGGAGATCATATTTGGAAAGAAGATGGAAAAAGAAGTGAATTAGGCTTTCGGTTCGCTCAATTCGGATTAGGGATGGTCTAGCTATGGTCAATTGAAGTTAACCAGCCCAACCGAATTAAACTGAACCAGACCGGTCAACCCGACCCGAACCGGTCAACCCGACCCGATCCGGTCATCCCGACCCGATCCGGTCAAGCCGACCCGACCCGTTCAACCCGAACCGACCCGATCAACTCGAACCGACTAAACCGAGAAATTGGAAATTAGATTAGACCAAACCAAAAACAGATTCGTCAAAAACAGACACGTTTTACAAAACAGATCATAACTTCCAAATGGTAAGTAGTAATTAGGCGATTCTTACCTTTCTGGAAAGCTGAGATCGAGTGCTTTCCAACGATATATTTTGGGTTCTGTGGTTTCGTACGGTTCGAAGGGAAAACGCGAATCAATCTGACGGCCAGAACTGCATCGATCTCAGGTCTGTGTTTGGAAAAGTGGTAGAACGAAGAAATGATGTCAGATCTCAGATCTAGCACCACAGGGGATCAGATCTAGAGAAGGGAAAGAAAAAAAGAGAAGAATCTAAGGAGAATGAAGAACCACTTAACCCGAGAGAAGAACGAAGAGAGATCCATGGAAGAGAAGAGAAGATCGGACGGAGGTGGCTCACCGGAGATGGCTGCGACAGCTGGCGGCTCACCGGGAGGACAATGCTTCATCGGAGATCTCCAAAATGACTCTTCTCCTTTGGTGGCTACTTTCTTTTATAGGAAAACAAGGGAAACCCTAGGTTAAACTAAATGGGCTAAAGAGCTTTTAGGTTTTTTATTTTTTTTTTTACAAAAAAAATAAATTGGACTGGGTCAGAGCCATTACACTTTGTCTCTTACCCTTTAACATGATCTTAATATGTTGGCATTGAATGCTGCGAGAGGCTATCTTACTATGGTATTGCTGGGAATCTAGTCACTTACCTCAGCACTAAATTACACCATGTAAATGTTTATAGTAGGCTTTTTTCCTTATGTTACTGTTAATTAACAAGCCAAGCCGGTGCAACATCTGATACAGTCGCTTAAGAAGATAGAAAAACATTTGATTATGGGTTTTGAGTGATTTTAATCTGATTCAGTCACTTAACAACAAGGGAAGAAAAAACGGGTGAATGTGTTTTATCAGTTTTTATCTAAATCTCTCAATACATGATCACTCGTGAATGTGACATTAAGTGTAGATTTATCATCAACTGGGATTTCTTTTGGAAGGCTTTGTAAGAATGAATCAAGGTCTGATACTCCTTCACTGAGTTTATTGGCAATCGTACTATCCACACTTGCTCCAATTTGGTCTTTAAATGCATTAACCATCCTAAATTACACAGAAGAAAATAAAATTCAAATGAAAAAAAAAAAGAAACAACAGCTACAGGAACAAAACACTGAAAAGCAAGGCCTGCTTTGTAGCCAATACAACCAGGCCCGTGGCTATTTGTTAAAAATAAAAACATTGGCCTACGGCCCTATTTTTCTAAAAAAAATTAAAGATCTTTAATTTTGTTTATATAGAGTAATGTTACATAGATTTTTTTATAAGTTAGCAATATTTGAAGGACTAAAGTGAAAACTAAAAATAATAAATTAGGGTATTAACATATTCATCGAATCATCTTCTCATGCATAATCACTCACACACCATAATTGAAATACTCAAATCCCTATTAAATTAATCATTTCTAAGTTTTTCCATTGTTTGGAAATTTGCAACAATCAATCGTAAGTGTTTTTCTTCTTCTCAAACTAATGTTGTTATTTATTAATTTTAGGCCACAGTAAAAAAAAACACTTACGATTGATTGTCATTGGTAACGATCTATTCTATGAACTCAAAGTTCTAAAAAAGATTAACCAAGTATATAGAGCCGGAGATGAGATATTTGGAGACCTATTCAAAAAAAATTTAATAATTTTTTACACTAACAAAACTTTTATATTCTTTATAAAAAATTATATAAAAATTACACAAAATAAAGAAAACAGTATAAACAAAATATTAAAAAAAACAAAGAAATGTTTTAAAAATATAATTTCATACACTAATAATTCATATAATTTTTTTATTTTTTCATAAATTTCCTATAATAAACATATGAAACATATATATTTTCATAAGATTTCTATAAATTTTGGGAGCCCTATATAAATCGGGATCCCATTCAAAAGTTTCAAAAGAATGTGCTCAACTCCGGTTCTGCAAGTATAACTATGAGGCCTATTGACGTGATAGACTTTCTCAAGAAGGTCGAAGATTTTTATCCAAACTTATGGGGTACTAATTAACTATCTAAATTTCAGTTGCATCGGCTGAGATAAAATCTTTAAAATTGAAGTTGATAAAATCTTATCTTTATTCTAGTATGTCACAAGAGAAGCTGAGTGACTTGACTATCATGTCTATCGAAAAAGAATTGTTTAAAAGTGTTGATTTTAAATGATTGGTTAATAATTTTCTAGGAAAGAAAGGAAAAAAACAATGTTTTAGAAATAATAAATTGTTTTATTTTGGCTTTGTTTGTTTTTTAGATGATGATGGTATTATTAATTTCATTTGAATTTGAGAAGATATTGAGTTTTTTTTTTTTATCGTTGAGCTCTATTTTATAACACTGCTTCCGGTCTCCGTATCTCTTCACACGGCTCTGAATGCCACTGACCCTCTTGACATTTTCAAGAATCTCCAAACAACAATCTGCACATACACAAAAAGTGGACAATGTAAATCTGAAACCAGCGAACTCCAAACAGATATAATAGACCACACTAATTACATCCTTTCAACAAATCACTATCTACGCAGGATCTATCACGAGTTCACCTCGTCCAAAGACCCGGGATGAAGGTGCAATATAAGCAGTCCTAAGCTGGAGAGCCACATGAGCAAGATAAAACACATCGATAATAGTCCACAATGTACTTGATATGATAGCACGCTTTCGGTCAATACCCAGGCAGTTGGACTCACCATCGATAAAAGAAAAAAGGGTCCATGAACACTGAGAGAATACATGACATAACAAACAACTTGTTGCAAAACAAAATGGGTTTATCATGAGGATCAAATATCTTGTTTCAGATATTGTAAGGTCTTCTGGGAACAGTGCTTTATAAACACTGAAACCAAGTGAATGACCAATCAACTTAAGCACTTTGCACAGGATCCATATGTGTTATTGCTTCCATATGTGTTATTGCTTCCATGAATAGGATGGAGTGGTCCACTAATGTTGGATGCGTAGTTTTGTTGGAAGGTTAGAGATGATGATGCTAACTTAAAGTCCAGATCATCTACCCTATTAAGCATGACCAATAGAGTTTTCAGATTATTACACTACAAGAAAACAGGATTTTTGCGACTGCGTATATAGTCGCAAATCAGTCGCTATTTTCCATTTAGCGACCCAGTTGCGACTAATTACATTAGTCGCTAATCTGTGGTCGCTAAATCTATTAGTCGCTACATTAGTCGCTAAATTGCGACTAATATAGCGACTATTTATATTTTCTAAATATTAGTCGCTATATTCGTCGCTAAATTAGCGACTAATATAACGACTCAATAGCGACGAATATAGCGACTGTATTTAAGTCGCATAGCAGTCGCTAAACATTTAGTCGCTAAATCGTCGCAAAAGTAGCAACTATATAGCGACTAATGAGCGACGCATTTAGCGACGTTTTAGCGACTAATTATGCCATAATGAATTTAATTTTATCCTATAGCGACTACTTAGTGTCTATTTAGCGACTAATATCGCGACTAAATAGCCACTAATTAGCGACTAAAATGAACCGACATGCATTCTGGTTTCGTTTCGGTTTTTCACTATTTTAATTATGAATTAAAAGCTGAATGTAATGCAATAATATGAAATCTAAAACACTTTTGAATAAAACACAATTTATACTAAAATATAAGAAAACAAAGTCATACATTATGTTCTTAAAATTCAAAACAAACATACAAACATACAAACATTATAAACAAAGTCTTAACAAGTAGAGTCTAAGGAGAATTAGTAGGAGAAGTGGTAGGAGCTGCATCAGACTGGGTTTTGCAGAAATCAATGTATGAAGGGTCGGTTTCGAGTAGATACCTTTTCACCATGCCCAACTCCTTCTGCTCACTCGCCTGTCGAGCTAACTCAGCAGCTTGTGTTTCAATCTGGCGCTGAGCTTCTTCAAGCTGATGCTGGAGCGAGTTATAAGGCCAGGAGCTACCCGGGTACTTGCGCTTTCCAGAGGCGTGAGACTCTCCAAGACTTCCAATACCATATGCATAGCCTCTGTCATCCACAATTGTTGACTGGAAACAAAAAAAGAAAGTTAAATTGTTAGGAAATTTAAAATCAGACAACCATAAATAGAACAATTCTTTTCACAACCAACAGACAACAAAAATTCAAAGACAGTCAACCAAATCAAATGGAATCATTAACTAGAGAAGTCATATCAAAAACAATATGAAACTCCATACAAGCAGTCAAACGCAAATGCATATATGAATAATAAGAATTGGATTTACCTGAAGAAAGAGTTCATTGAACTCATCAGTGGTCAGCTCTCTAGGTCGGGAAGTCCCATCGGAAGTTTCTGCCTCAATCTCGGCCTTCTTTGCATTGAGCATCTCCTCATACTTCTCTGCAATCTGTTGTGCCTTCAGGTCGATGTAAGTTCCATCAGGTTTTCTGTGGGTTTTCAGAAAAACCTCACCATAACTGACAGGTCTACCCATCTCCTTTTCCTGAAAATGTAACAAACTAAATTGCTAATAGGGAAGAATTAAAATTCAGAAACAAAAGTAGATAGAGGAATGCTTACTACCATTTCTTGGTGAATTTGCTCCATAGACTTCTGGCCAGTGTAGGTTTTGCTCACACCTAGACCATCACGATCAGACAATCGAGAAGCAGAAGTGGTCTCACTCCTCTGTTTACCTTCATCAGTTTCCCAGTATGCAGTCATCTTTACCCAAACGTCTGCTTCTATCCATGCAGGTCGGACACCAGAAAGGTGAGCTTTGCAAACCATGTCCTTCATTCTCCTTTGACATATGGCCTCAAAATGTGCTTGAACGGTCCCTGTGATTAATGGATCCCAGTGGTGCTCTTTCTACAATAGAAAGAGCTTAATCATGTTAGTGAGAAACTAAACAAAAGTTTAAAAAAAACAGACCATTGTACCTATATACTTACCGCAAACTCTAAGAAGTACCGCTCTGCTCGCGGTCGAGGCACATGGCTCCAACTATAGAACTCACCATCAAATTTGTTTTGGAAGACCTTTGTAATCTTCCGGACCAGAGAAGACTTGTCACGACCAAACCTACACAGACAACAAAGAATCAGTAAAAACTATGAATCACAGGAAATAACTAAAATGAAGAGATGGAATTAAACTTTTACCAAGTTGTATTTGGCGGCTGTGGAAGAACTGGTGAGAGAACAGTAGTCCACTGTTCTCGTCCTGGCATGCTTAGTAGTCTCTCAAGATAACGGAGACGGCTTTCTTCAAGCCTTGGTTGAATCACCACAGTGTCGTCCACCCCGTCAACCATATTCTCATCTACTTGGTTAGATTGCTGAGCTTCATGATTGCTCTGACCTTCGGAGTTTTGCACTGGAGACGTCCTTGGTTGTTAAGACAGATAAACAGATTGAGTCGGAGACGCTTGTGGAGTAGACATATGACCTGAAAATATGATCAACACACAAATCAAAGTTCACATACTCAAACAGAAACATGTACTAGTCAATGCAACTAAACAAGAAAGAAGCTTTCATTCTTAAATCTCACAAGACTCAACAGTCAAAGCAATCAAGACTGAAAACATATTTAAACAGTCACAAGTCACAAGTTTCTACATACACCATAAGGCAAAATCGAAAGCATCTAACTTTGCAAACTGACTAAACTTCAAAAAAAATCACACATTGAGCTAAACAAGAACAACCAAACCAACGCACAAGCATCAGTCACAAACAACAAACAATGACTTGAAACAAAACTTAAAAAATAGTCATCAGTCACATAATCCGAATCTAGTTTGCAAACAGACTAAACAAGAACAACCAAACCAAAAGTTCAAGCATCAGTCACAAACAACAAACAATGACATGAAACAAAACTTAACAAAACAGTCATCAGTCACATAATCCTAATCTAGTTTGCAAACAGACTAAACAAGAACAACCAAACCAAAAGTTCAAGCTCTGTGAGTATATACCAATGAATCCATTACCTTGGGTATTCGCAGAGCCTGTCCTATGAGCAGGTGGAGTCACCGTGGTTGTCCTCTGAGCAGGTGGAGTTTGAGCAGGTGGAGTCACCGTGGTTGTCCTCTGAGCAGGTGGAGCTAGAGCAGGTGGAGTCACCGTGGCTGTCCTCTGACCAGACTGATTCGGCGATGCTGTCCGCTGAGGATTCGAAGGAGATGCTCTCTGACCTTCAGAGCCTGTAGCCGGACCATATCCTAGAGATGTCCGTGGAGACCTCGAATCGCTGTAGAGAAGTTGGTGAGGCGGTGGGTACTGGCTGACATGCAGCTGGGTTTGAGTCATAGTCGGACGCGGTGGAGGTGTACCGTCTGTCGCCGGAGAGAAATTGTACTGCGGCGGTAGATTGTTGGGTCTGGATTGGGTGGACGAGGAAGGCTGTGGCTCGACGGCAATATTTCCTCGCCCACGGCCTCTACCTCCTCCTCCTCTTCCTTGGCCTCGTCCTCTACCTCCTTTAGCTTTCGATTTTGCCATCGGATTTCTCGGTTATGGTTTTGACAGAGATCGAAAATAGATAGTAAGGTGGGAGATAGATGGTGTTAGGGTTGCGAGAGAGCGATTGAGAGTGTGAGAGATGGTTTAGAGGTGATAGAGAAGAGATCGTGTCGAAGATGGAGAGATGGAATCGAGAGAGAATGTTGACGGCGAGAGAGGATTTTCAGAACAATAGAACTAGGTTTTCGACACTTAGGAAAATTTAGGAAAAAATCTTAAATTGATTTGGCGGTTTAGGCCTGGTTTAGAACAAATTGGGCGCTGGTTTAGAGGGTGAATAATTTGGCGGGCCAGACCCAATTTTTCGCGGGCTTTCACTAAAATAAACGCGGTTCAGGCCAAAATGTTCGCGGGCTAGCAAAATATTGGCGGGTCCTGATTTTATTTGGGCCAGACCCTAATTAGTCGCAAGTTAGTCGCTAAATAGTTGCGAATATGCGACTAAATTGCGACTAAAATGCGACTAATCAGGGTTCTGAAACAAATTTAAATCTTAAATAGCTAAATAAATAATTATATACTAAAACTAATACTTAATTTAAACATATTGCATTTATAAATGACCACAAACATAAAAAAATAGAAAAAAACAAAACAATAACATTATGAATAAAACAAAGGGAAGATGTCATTGAACATTATACATAAACATTAGACATTATACATAAACCTTAGACCTAAACATTAAACATTAGACATATTTAATATTAAACAAATTTGAGATTATTAAAACTCTGAAATACAAATATCAATACGGTTCTGCATCATCGTCCGCTTCATCATCTTCATCTCTGTCGCGTAATGTGAATCGATTGCCTGATTTCCTTTTGGTAGATACTCTGTAAGCATTTCGCATATCAAATCCACTGCTCTTTCACTCATATTATGCTCCGCCTTCTTTTGCATGACTCGAGCAGCTAAGGATAACTGTGAGTGACCTTCACGACAACCATCGTACAAAGGATTGTTCGCTCCTTCTAGCAAGTCGTAGAATTTTTTTGAATGATTACGTACCGGTTCGTCTACATTCGGATAACTACCATATTCCTCCACATTCTGATAACTATATTGATGATAGTTATCAAAATGTACGTTATCACGAAATGCATCATTCACCATATCCACATACCTATCTTCTACTACATTACCCATCCCTTCACTTCCACTAACCCAGGCCGTATCAGCATAACTCGTTCCTAAACCCATATCGACTTCTTCACCATGCTTATACCAAACATAATAATCAGGCATAAATCCATTCCTATACAAATGCTTTTGTATTTTTCTCCCCGTCATAAGTCGTTTATCATTCCTACAAGTATCACAAGGACAGTGAAACCTACCTCCATTGCTCTGCGCGAAGGGCTGGCTATTTGCAAACGGGATGAAATGTTTATCGACCCCCTCCATGAATTATGCCGTGAAATCTCCCGTAGCTGGATCGATCTGGTTATACATCCACTCTCGACCATTAGTGTAGTTATAAGCTCCTGACATTATCGCTGACCTAGAAAACGTTCCTCTCTGTTTTTTTTTTCAATTTTGTCTGATGAATATCGCAAACTAAGTGTGTGGATGAGGAGAAACCGAGCTGATCAATGTTTGTATATATATAAGTTTTGCGACTATTTAGCGACTAATTTAGCGACTGATTCGTAAATTTGTTACAAAGTTAGGTACACGCGGTTCAAAACATTAAAAACGTGTTTTATACCGACTTTTAGCGACTAACAAAAATACGGTTTAGCGACTCGCCGAATTTAGTCGCTAAATAGTCGCTAAATAGCGACTATTTAGCGACGGTTTACTTGTAGTCGCAATTTAGCGACTAAAGAGCGACTATTCTCTATTAGTCGCAATATCAGTCGCAACTTAGTCGCTAAACAGTCGCAAAATTTAGCGACTATACAATCAGTCGCAACTTAGAGTCGCAAAATCCCTGTTTTCTTGTAGTGTTATGCATCAGAGAGTCGTCCAATAAATCAAAACAATCACACAACAACTTTCATTAAGAAATAAATCAGAGAATAAGCATTGCCAAAAGACAACTACTGACACGATATGTTTAATATATACATTTTTAAATGTCAGGTCTCTATTTAAAAAACGGATGCACTAACCTCACAAAATTTTATTAGCCTGCCATGATTGGTAATAAAGAACCAGAACTCGATAACTTAGCTCACGATCACTTGATCATCATCATATTGATAAAGAGAGAACATAGCTGAACATACGGTTCTCATGAGAGCAAGCTGAATCATATAGGTAGGATACAATTCTTTTTATAAAAAAATAGTAAATTTTCGAAATATACAAGAAATAAAGGATAAACATGAACATAAATTTTGTTCCCAGAGGTTTGGTGAAATGTATGTTCTACAAAATGCAAAAGAAAGAAAGAAGTGAAGATTATATATTCTACGAAGGTTTGAATGATGAATAAGTGGTAAAATATAAATTATATAGAATTGTAGAATAAAGTTAAAACATCAGAATATGTACTCCACAAAATGTTTCAATTAGTAGAATATAGTGAAAAGTGTAGAATTCTTATTCTACGGTTTTAGAATACAGTTAAAACCGTAGAATTTATAATCTATAAAAGGTGGATCATAGTGAAAGTGGTAGATTATATATTCTAAATTGTTTGGATATTAAAGGAAACGGTAGAATATGTATTATGTTACTATGTACATGTTAGAATTTAAGTTTTACTATTCGCAGAATAAGAAAACAAAAAATATTTTAAATCGTAAATAACATAAAAAGTTTGAAAAATTATCATTGGTGTATTTTTATTTTACCTTATTTTTCATTATTTTTTTGATTAAAAATAATTCAAATTAAGTTTTTAAAATATTAATAAGGGTAATCTTGTCAAATTAAGGTAAAATATGAAAAGTGATTAAAAAAGACAATGATTATTTTTCATATTTTTTACACAAATTCCCCCAAATTTAATCACTCCGCCAATAAAAATATTGATTTTGGTATTTAAAATCAGTTTACTACACTACAAAAAAATGTCTCATTCATAGCATATAAGCATAGCACGGTTTACTGATATGCTATCGTAGATGTTTCTGAAAATTTCCAACTATAAGATAGCATTGAATTAACGCTATAATAGGGTTTCCATAAGCGGGAACAAAAAATTGGGTGAACCGCCAAAACAATTAGCGAAATTTTGGTCCTAAATTAGACATAACTCATTTTCCCCCTTTTGTTTCATTTTCCCTCTGCGAATTCCCTCTCTAAATTTCGTTTCCCTCTTCTCCGACAATCATCCCAAACCAAAATTACTTCACTAATTTTCATTCCCAAAAGACCTAAGCTACCGAAATCCTTTCTCCTCTAAGAACCCTAAATCAATTCGGCCCTAAGAACCCTAAATCCATTGACAGTGAGCTCAAGCCGAAGGCAAGTTTCTTACTTCACTAATCTATTGTTCATTCGATTTATCTCTGCAATTGTTCATTGTTTGTTCTTCTTGACAACATTTCTCCTTATTTGGATGTTTATAAGCTTCGATTTTAAGATGTCGCTGTAAGGAATCTGTCGATTTTGTGGATGCTAACTATGTTCTCATGTTCTCTTGTTCTTTACTTCGATTACAGCTACGATTTGTACTCTTAGATTTTACATGCATGTCACACTATACTGCTTTTAGATCTAAAACTATCACTGCTCTAGCTTAGATATGAAAGAAATGAACATGTTTGGTTTAGATATCACTGAATTCAAGCTTCGTTTGCTCATCTGTTCTTATTCTTCTTGGATTATTGGTTTCTATGTCATGATTTTTGTGGACTCTTTCTTCAAATGAATATGCTCAGTTTGGTTTGTTTTGTTTTGTTGAACACTCAATACTAGATATTCTTATTTCTTGGTTTCACATTATATTTCATATCCTTATACTCACTGTGTTTATTTATTTTGCAAGTGTTGGTGAGTGCACTAATGGGAATCTGAGGCTTATCTTTCGTTCTTATCATGACACAGATTTGTACCAAATTTCCTATCATTTATGTGCTTGTTGATCTATGTGTTTAACTTTGGTTTAATGTTGTTGTTTATGATTTGTTTGGTACCGTGCATTATCTATAGTCCTTCTGTGAAATTGTATTGAGTGATTTGGTGTCATTTTGATTCGTTTGGTACACAGGCTTGATTCGTTTCTGTGTTTTCGTTAAATGAAATGAAAAGCTGATTAAGTCTCTGGAATTGAGTGATTTGGTGTCATTTTAAACTCATTGCTTCGTGTATAATGTTGTTTGTGCTGTTGTTTAAAGGTTTTAAGTAAAGTTAGATCATATAATGTTGGACAAGGCATGGGTCCATCTTTCCAGGTAAGGAATTTGCTAATATAGCTTAGGTAAATGTTGGAGATTAGTTTGTTTAAATTTTTTTGTTGTCTCCAAATGAAGACTTGATCCTGATTACGAGCTTGGTGCTTGGAAGTTTGTTCGGGCAGTGACTGGGGATTTTGTAGGAAGAAATATGATGATATGCCCCTGCATAGACTGTCAAAATGTGGATCGACACATTGGCAGTGATGTTGTTGGTCATCTAGTTTCTAGGGGAATGGATGAAGTCTACAAACTGTGTAAGGATTGGTACCATCATGGAGAAGTTAACTCAGAGGGTGATGGTGAAATCAAAGTGAATCAGCGGAATGAAGAAGTCTTTGGGTTATACAGAGCTGCAGAATGTTTAGACGAGGAGTTAGCTGCTTCGGGTGTCTTGTGTGATATGGCAGAGGGAGAGGATAAAGAAGAGGATGAGTTCTTGGCCAAACTAGCAGATGCAGAGACTCCTTTATATCCTAGTTGTGCGAATCATAGTAAGCTTTCAGCTATTGTGTCATTATTCAGATTGAAGACTCAGAATGGCTGGTCTGACAAGAGTTTCAATGATCTACTGGAGACATTGCCGAAGATGTTACCAGAGGACAACGTGTTGCATACTTCATTTTACGATGTGAAGAAGTTTCTGAGGTCTTTTGATATGGAATATCAAAAGATTCATGCGTGTATCAATGACTGTTGCCTTTTCAGAAAAAAGTTCAAGAAGCTAGACGAATGTCCTAAATGCAAAGCGTCTAGGTGGAAGGTTAACATGCATAATGGTGAGATCAAGAAAGGTGTCCCACAGAAAGTACTAAGGTACTTTCCAATTATCCCAAGGCTCAAGAGGATGTTTAGGTCTGAGGACATGGCCAAAACCTTAAGGTGGCACTATAGTAACAAGAGCAGTGATGGGAAACTAAGACATCCTGTAGATTCAGTGACTTGGAGTCAAATCAATGACATGTATCCATCGTTTTCTGCTGAAGGAAGTAATGTACGGCTTGGATTATCCACAGATGGATTTAATCCATTCAACATGAAGAATAGTAAGTATAGTTGCTGGCCTGTCCTACTTGTTAATTATAACTTGTCGTCTGACCTATGCATGAAGAAGGAGAATATTATGCTAACCTTATTGATTCCTGGTCCACATCAGCCTGGTAACAGCATTGACGTGTACTTAGAGCCCCTGATAGATGATCTAAACCAGCTGTGGAGTGAAGGTGAGTTGACATATGATGCTGCCAGTAAATCTATTTTTACTCTCAAAGCAATCCTTCTCTGGACCATCAGTGACTTCCCTGCATATGGAAATCTAGCTGGATGTAAGGTGAAGGGAAAGATGGGTTGTCCTATATGCGGGAAAAACACAGATAGTAAGTGGCTAAAATTCAGTAGAAAGCATGTGTATATGGCTCATAGGAAGGGTCTCTCACCAACGCATACGTACAGGGCAAAGAAGTCTTGGTTTGATGGACATGCTGAGCATGGGAGAAATGGTAGGATCTTATATGGTCATGATATTTCAAAGCAGCTGAGAAACTTCAAAAACAATTTTGGGAATGTTAAAACATCTGGAAGGAAGAGAAAGAAAGCAGAGACTGTAGCAGAAGAAGATGTTAGCGAGGATGGTTCTAGTGAATCTGAGGAAGAGGAAGAATCAGAAGTAGACGAGGAGGAGATGTCTAGATGGAAGAAAAGGTCAATATTCTTCAATCTGCCTTATTGGAAGGTATGTTCACAATTAACATGAAATAACATCATATAAATTATAGTTCTCTGATTTTTTTCTTTTACTATGTTTGTATTACACAGGAGCTACCTATTAGGCACAACTTAGATGTGATGCACATAGAGCGAAATGTTGCTGCAAGTATTGTCTCGACATTACTTCACTGTGGTAATCAAAAGATGGGCTCAATGCTCGCAAAGATCTTGAGCTGCTTGGTATTAGAAAGGATCTGCATCCTACCACCAAAGGCAAAAGAGTATATCTTCCAGCAGCTCTGTGGTCTTTGAACAAAGCTGAGAAAAAAGTATTCTGCAAACGGCTTTACGACTTTAAAGGTCCTGATGGTTACTGTTCAGATATTTCAAGAGGCGTATCACTAGAAGATAGTAAGGTTTCTAGACTGAAATCACATGACTATCATGTGTTAATGCAGCAGTTCTTGCCAGTTGCTCTCAGAGGTCTATTACCTAAAGGTCCTAGGTATGCAATTCTACGCTTATGTGCATTCTTCAACCACCTTTGCCAGAGAGTGATAGATATGGAGCAGATTTCAGTAATGGAAACTGAAATAGTTGAGACTTTATGCATGTTTCAGAGATACTTCCCTCCAAGCTTCTTCGACATTATGGTTCACTTGACAGTTCATCTAGGAAGGGAAGCTAGGCTTAGTGGACCATTCCACTTTCGCTGGATGTATCCATTTGAGAGGTAAAAATTGCCTTTCTGTTATTTTGAAAGTTCTAAGTCTTACAAGGTGATACACTCTAACTTCTTATTTTCTCTGTAGGTACATGAAAGTCCTCAAAGATTTCGTTAGAAATCCTGCAAGACCTGAAGGGTGTATAGCCGAGTCTTACCTGGCAGAAGAGTGTGTGCGGTTCTGTAGTGACTTCCTTAGAAAGACTACAAACATGGAGGAAAAACTAGATAGGAATATAGAGTATGAGAGTGATTCTATACTAGAAGGCCGTCCAATATCAGCATCCACCACAACAAATTTGTCTGATATGGAGAAGAGAATTGCTCATCTCGCTGTCATTCAGAACACGGCCTGTGTGGATCCTTATGTAGAGTAAGTTACTGCTTAGTACTATTTTAACTTTTAATATCTCTGATGTTCATATTGCTGATGTCTTTTATCTCTTTTGGTCATAAGCATGCATCTGCAATATTTGCAAGACACAAATTCAAAGTGTGGACGCGATGCAACTGTTTTATGGAACACTCATACACAGAATTTTGCTTCTTGGCTGAAGGAACAAGTAAGTATTAAATAACTGTTTATCCTGTTTATTTTCCCAGTGATACTGTTTCATATTCAGTGAAATCTTTTATCTTTCTGTGTATTAACTAGGTACCAATTGATTCAGAGAGTCATCAGAAGACTCTGAAATGGCTGGCATATGGTCCCAGGAATACTGCAAGGATGTATACTGGATACATAGTGAATGGACAGAGGTTTCATATAAACTCAGTTGATAAGAAGAGTCAAAATAGTGGAGTATATTATGAGGCAACATCAATGTGCAGATCAAGTGCTAAAGACACTGCTCAAGTTGTTGATTTAGTTTCATATTATGGGAGAGTGACAAAGATCATATTGCTGGACTATCATGTCTTCTACGTGCCTATATTCAAGTGTCAATGGGCAGTAAGAGGCAACGGGGTTAAGATAGAAGATGGATATACTCTAGTTAATCTGAACCAAAGTCAAGTTTCTTTTTTTGAGGGACCCTTACATCTTAGCATCTCAAGCGAAGCAAGTTTTTTACTCAAGAGAGAATGACACATCGAATTGGTATGTGGTGTTGAAAGGCCTTTCAAGAAGATACAGAGAGGAAGAGGAAACTGATATGAATGCAGAGATAGGACCATTGCCATCACATATTGAGATGGATGCAGAAATAGAAGAAGATCACAATGCCAGACCTGATTGCGAGGGGATTTATGTTTGATATGATTGCTTCTTGTGTGATTTCTTGCTCTGTGTGTTAGTGTCTAGTGTTTCCTTGTGAATTTTGTGTTGTTTATGCTTGAGCAATGTGTGCTTGATTAGGAATTTGTTTTGATGTGTTGTGTAACCGGATTTAGCTGCTACTAATATAATTATTTTATGTTCAGGTGACTAAACATGGGGCGCAAGAAGACAACACAAGGTAAAAACACTGCAAACAAGACTCTAAAAAAAACAGAAACCAAGAAGAAGGTCATAGAAGAGGAAGAAGCCGAAGTTGTGGAATATTTGTGTACTTTGAGAGAAAGTGCTCATGAAGAAGAACAGCAAATCAATGAAGAGAATGAGAAGGAAGCAGACATTGAAGTGTCAAGAGAGAACGAAGCGGAAAGAGAGGATGAGGAGGATAGAGAAGCAGCAGATACTACAGAGAAGGAGAGAGAGAATGAAGAGGTGAATGAAGAGGAAAGAGAAGCGGATGGTACTGAGACAGCAGAGGCTATTGATGAAGAGCCTATCGGTGAAGTTGAGTTGAATGAAGAGCATGACCATCAAGAAGGACCTACTCGTAAGAGACAGCGAGGACCTACAAAAATGAAACACATTGCAAAGGATCCTAATAGCAGAGTTAAGGTTGAGTTTAATGACTTGGGAGAACCTGTTGGGCCAGGATCAGTTTTGCTATCATCATATCTAGGACCATTGGTGAGGGAACATGTCCCTGTGACGATTGAGGATTGGAGAAAAATCACTGAAGAAATAAAAACAGTTCTCTGGAAGTCTGTTCAGGTGATCTTCTCTTTCAAATTTTCATGTGTTAATTTAAGAAATACATACTCAGTTTGAATTTTTCTGTGTGTAGGCAAGATTTGAGGTTGATGAGGAGTATCAAAAGGCTGTTGTGATGAAGCACATGGGCTGTCTGTGGAGATCTTCAAAATCACGCCTAGTCTCGCAGATAAGGAATGTAGCTAATCAAGAGAGGATGAATCTGCGACCAAAGAATGTTTCTGAAGGGAATTTCTAGCAGATCCTAATCCAATTAGGCAATCCTGGTCTGAATTCCATGTTGGAATTATGTCCAGTAATCTCTGTACTGTCTCTAGAAAGTAAGAGTATGTCAATGATCAGACATAAGTCATATAATACTGGGGGTCATGATGGCTTGCTAGAGTCCGCTCATGATCTATAAGTCTTGGACTTATTGCCTTTATTATATGATCCCATATGGGTCACACGCCTAAGCTAACAGGAAAATATGGAGGAACGGTGCAGCAGGAGTACGGTAAAAGTGCTAGGCATTTACTGTACTTAGAGAGATTAAAGGGCCTGATTAAATCTAAGGGATTTAATCAGACTGAGACTTGGGCCCAAAATCCCATGAGAACTAAAAGGGGTTTTAATGAATAAAACTTGACCTAGCTCTCTGATTTTTCTCAGCCTTCTGCGCCTCTCTCTCTCTCTCTCTCTCTGCGCCTCCCTCCCTACTGGTCTAGCAGCCAATTTCCTGAAGTGTGCGTGTGTGAACCTTTGGAGGAGCTGTCTCTTGGTGGTTCTGCTGATCTCTGACAATACCTCTCTAATCCGCTGCATAAATAAGGTATTAGGTGAGATCCCTTTATGTTTCTGCAAGAGAACCTAGATCCAATATGTTTAGGTGAGTTTAATCTGAGAATTAAACCAGGACAAACACTAAACAATCCTACAGTGGTATCAGAGCCATTGGTTCTATTAGGATTTCTTGTTTAGAATCATGTTTAGGTTGTTTAGAAGTGTATGAATCAATCTATGATAAGAAAACACTTAAGAAACAAAGTTAAAAACCTAAACTAGAAATCACATGATCCGATCTATATGAATCGGTATGCGTCGGAATGATGATCGCCAAAGGATCACCATGTCCGGATCGTGTGAGGCACGGTGGACCGATCAGCCGAGTGGATCGCATGGATCGATCGAACGATCGCATGGATCGACCCGAGCTTGACCGATCGCGTCCCGTCCCGTCGCCTCTCGTCCGATCGCTCGACCCGAGCCGTCCCGCCATCTCGTCCCGCATCGCTTTCGTGATCGAGAGAAGGCTGTCCCGTCCCACACCGCTGTCGTGATCGAGAGATGGACCGATCGCGGATCGTGTCCCGTCCCGCCTAGGGCTGTCGTGATCGTCAAATCGGTTCGGTTTGGTTTGTGGTTCGGTTTAAAAATAATTAAAATCTTAATCGTCACGGTTTAATAATTACAGACTTAATAATATTTATTAAGTCTGGTTAAACCGTGATAAGAAATCCAAAGTCATAAAATTGGATTTAGTGCCTAAACCAGTGGTTTTCTAATTTGATTTGGTTGGACCAAATAAATTGAGAAAATCCGGTTTAGTAAATAACCGGTTGACAATTGTGGTCATCGTAGTAATTAATTTTGGTTAGACCAATTTTAATGAACCAGACCGGTTATGTCATTTAATTGGACAATTGGGTTATGTCTTGGACATAGACCAATTCTTGGGCCATGGGCCAAGAAGTTAAAACAATTGGGCCAGTTATTTGAGTCTTTTCTTCAGATTTATTTTAAAATTCATTTAATAATTAAAATTTGATTTTAAAAAATTAATCAGTTTCCAAAATTTCAAATTAGAAAGTTTCTTAGAATAGAAGTTTCTAGATTTGCATGTTTTGGATATTTAGGAAATTTCTATAGTTAGAAAGTTTCCATTTTAGGAAGTTTCCAATTATAAAAGTTTCCAAAAACAGTAGGTTTCCAAAAATGGAAAGTTTCCAAAAATAGTAATCTTCTATTTTGGAATGAAATTTTAAGAAAACCTATAAACCTCAAATAATATCAAGCGTTGGATGTCTTGTCCAGTCTATGTCAGCTGTTGAAACCCATTCAATCGTACACATGGCCTTACAGTGTGAGGATGTCTATCTTTTGCGTGGGTAAGACAGTTTGTGATTCATTAATGTCATTGGGAGTCCCAGACATTAGTGATTACATGACTGTATAGTCTGGTTTTCTTGACTAGGCCATCGGGAGTCCCGGACCTTGAGACATCAGAGTGGATTGGGCCTCGGGCCCAGATTCATAACCAAGAGTTATATCACGGATATAATTAGCCGAGATAGGGCTTACCGATATAAGCTAAGGTTGGGTGACGGCCAGTGGCCCACTTTGATCTTAGTTATATGTGGATCTTGGAATCGTTATATTCTATTGAGGGTAACTAATGTTATTGAATATAATGCGAGTTTACTCATATTGAACATATTAACTAAAATCCTTTTATCTAATATTTCAGCAATGACTACAACAAGCACTCAAAACATATTCTCAATCCGGTATGTTCTCGACAAGGAGAAGCTGACTGGAACGAACTTCCTGACGTGGTCAAGGAACTTGAGGCTGGTCCTCAAGCAGGAGAAGAAGGAATATGTCCTTCGTGATCCCCTCCCCGAGAGGCCTCCTAACAATGCCGCCAGGAATCTGCATAATGCTTGGGAAAAGCATTCGTCAGATGAAAATGATGTATATTGCCTGATGTTGGCGACCATGACTCCTGAGCTGCAAATGCAGTTCGAGAGTGTGCTGTCACCCATCGAGATAATGGCAAGCCTGAAATCGCTTTTTCAGGAGCAGGCAAGGACTGAGAGGTTCCAGACAGTTAAGAACCTCTTGGACTGTAAGATGGCTGCAAATGCGGCAGTGAGTCCTCATGTCTTGAAGATGATGGGTTATCTCGATCATCTTCAGAAACTCGACTGCCCTATCAGCCAGGAACTTGCCTGCGACATCATTCTGCAGTCTTTACCTGCAAGCTATGATCAGTTCATTCTGAACTTCAATATGCATGGCTTGAGTAAGACATTGCCTGAGCTTCACGGAATGCTCAAGACTGCAGAGCCCAACTTGAGGAAAGCCAAGGACCCCAACGTGCTTATGGTGCAAAAGGGCAAGGGCTTTAAGAAATCCTCTGCCAAGGACAAGGGAAAGGCTAAGGCTGTTCAAGTCTCGGACAAGGACACGCCAAAGCCCAAGCCCAAGTCCAAGGATGGGCCTACTGACATCTGCAGGTTCTGTAAAGAACCGGGGCATTGGAGGAGAGAATGTAAGAAATTCCTGGAAGGTCTAAAGGAATTGAAGAAGAAGACTCTGGAGACTTCTTCATCGGGTATTTTTGTTATAGAAGTTAATACAACTACTTCTGATAATACCTCATGGGTTATGGATACTGGTTGTGGGGCTCATATTTGTACTAATATGCAGGCACTCAGCAACAGTAGGAGGCTGAAGCAAGGACAAGTGGAGCTACGAGTTGGGAATGGAGCGAAAGTTCCTGCACTAGCTGTAGGCACATACTTGTTGTCTTTACCTTCGGGATTGGTTTTAGAACTCAATAATTGTTATTTTGTACCTGCGATAAGCAGAAATATTATTTCAATTTCATTGTTGGATTTGGAAGGTTATGATTTTTCAGTTAAGAATAAATTATGTTCCTTCAATCGCAACAATTTGTTCTATGGTTGTGCCCCTCTTACGAATGGGCTTTACATACTTGATCAATCCGCGCCAATTTATAACATTAATACCAAACGGTTCAAACCTAATGAGGAGAACCGAACGTTTCTATGGCATTGTCGTTTAGGGCACATCAGTGAGAAACGCATTAAGAGGCTCCATTCGAATGGACTTCTTGGCTCGTTTGACTTTGAGTCATGTGAGAAATGCGAATCCTGCATGATGGGCAAAATGACGCGGGCCCCCTTTAATAAACCTAACGAGAGGGCCAGTGACTTATTGGGCCTGATACACACTGATGTATGTGGCCCAATGTCCACAAATGCAAGAGGAAACTATCAGTATTTCATTACCTTCACTGATGATTTCAGTAGGTATGGATATGTTTATTTAATGAAACATAAGTCTGAATCGTTTGAGAGATTCAGAGAATTCCAAAATGAAGTACAGAACCAACTTGGCAAAAGCATTAAAGCTCTTCGGTCCGACCGAGGAGGAGAATATTTGAGCCAAGAGTTCAGTGATCATCTAAGAGAGTGTGGGATAGTTTCCCAACTCACTCCTCCTGGAACATCTCAATGGAATGGTGTGTCTGAGAGGAGGAATCGGACCTTATTGGATATGGTTCGGTCTATGATGAGTCACACAGACCTTCCAATATCCCTTTGGGGATATGCTCTGCTAACAGCAGTGTTCACTCTAAATAGAGCGCCATCAAAAGCAGTAGCTAAGACACCATATGAATTATGGACTGGGGAAGCTCCAGTGCTGTCTTATCTTAGAATTTGGGGTTGTGAAGCCTATGTCAAGAGATTGATCTCTGACAAGCTTACACCAAAGTCTGATAAATGCTACTTCATTGGTTATCCGAAGGAGACCAAGGCTTATTACTTCTACCTACGATCCGAGAACAAGATCTTTGTTGCTCGGGATTGTAATTTTCTTGAGAGAGAGTTTCTCTCTAAGAAAAACGGTGGGAGTAAGGTACTGCTTGAAGAAATTCAAGATGAACAGGATACTGCTCAACCTAATGAGGAAGAGCAGCAGGAGGACCTACAAGAAATTGTAGAGCCTGAACCTGTAGTACCTGAAGTTCGAAGATCCGGGAGGATCCGTCACGAACCCGAGAGATATCAAGGATTCCTCGTGACTAACTGTCATGATCTTCTGATCATTGATGGTGATGAACCATCGAACTTCAATCAAGCCATGATGGGCCCAGATTCCTCTAAGTGGCGTAAGGCCACTGATTCCGAAATGGACTCCATGTCGGTCAACCAAGTGTTTTCGTTGGTTGACTTACCCGCTGGTGTAAAAGCCATCGAGTGCAAATGGATCTTCAAGAAGAAGATTGACGTGGATGGAAATGTCCAGATTTATAAAGCCAGGTTGGTGGCAAAAGGTTTCAGGCAAGTTCACGGTGTGGATTATGATGAAACCTATTCACCAGTGGCTATGATGAAATCTATTCGGATTCTACTAGCAACTGCAGCTTTTCATGATTATGAAATTTGGCAGATGGACGTGAAAACCGCCTTCCTGAATGGAATTCTGGAAGAGGATGTGTATATGACACAACCTGACGGTTACATAGATCCAAAGAATGCTGGGAAAGTATGTAAGCTTCATAAATCCATTTATGGATTGAAGCAAGCATCGAGGAGCTGGAATCTTCGTTTTGATGAAGCGATCAAGCAATTTGACTTCATCAGAAACGAAGAAGAACAATGCGTGTATAAGAAGACTAGTGGGAGCAAGATAGTATTTCTTATTCTGTATGTCGATGACATACTGCTTCTCGGAAACGACGTACCAATGCTGAGGTCGGTAAAGGACTGGCTTGGAAGTTGTTTTTCCATGAAAGACATGGGTGAAGCCGCATACGTTCTTGGAATCCGGATCAACCGGGATAGATCTAAAAGGCTGATAGGCTTGTGTCAAGATTCATACATTGGCAAAGTCCTGCATAGATTCAGCATGGCAGATTCCAAGAAGGGCTTCACGCCAATGGTACATGGTACAACGCTAAGCAAGAAGCAGAGCCCTATGACGGCTGCTGAGCTTGAGCGCATGAAGAATATTCCTTATGCATCTGCAATAGGATCTATCATGTATGCCATGATCTGCACTCGTCCTGATGTTGCTTATGCATTGAGCATGACGAGTAGATACCAGTCAAATCCAGGTGAAAGCCACTGGATTGCCGTCAAGAATATCCTGAAGTATCTAAGACATACTAAGGATAAGTTCTTGGTGTACGGCGGAAGTAATGTGCTTGAAGTCAGTGGATTCACGGACGCAAGTTTCCAGACAGATCAAGATGATTTCCGGTCACAGTCCGGTTATATCTTTTGTCTGAATGGCGGTGCAATCAGTTGGAGAAGCTCCAAGCAAGACACCGTTGCTGATTCCACTACAGAATCTGAATATATCGCCGCCTCAGAAGCAGCGAAGGAAGCTGTTTGGATACGAAAGTTCAATATTGAACTAGGTGTGATACCAAATGCGGCTGAGCCTCTGGCACTGTTTTGTGATAACAATGGTGCTATAGCTCAGGCAAAGGAACCAAGATCACACCAGAAATCCAAGCATATATTAAGAAGATTTCACTTGATACGTGATATCATTAATAGAAAGGAAGTCAAGATCAGCCGAGTTCCGACAGATGATAATGTCGCTGATCTGTTGACAAAGCCACTCCCAAGGCCTAAGCTCGAGTTCCTGACTGAAGCTGTAGGCATTAGAGACATTGAAATGTAATCTAAATTTGAGTGGGAGTTTGAGGGATTTATTTAGTTATTGATATGTTCTTGTAAAACATTTTAAGATGTTTAAATAAAATTATTATTTCAAGATTATTTTAACTGTGATGAAATAATCGTTCCAAAATGATATGAACCATTTTATAGGTCATCGAAGTAAATGACTTGATCTTGAGTCATCAAAGTCATTTAGCTTGAACATGAGACCCTATATTTGATAGATGGCTTATATCATCATGTCCTGTTGGGAATGTCCTGAAACCTACCGTACTATCTCTAGAAAGTATGATAAGTGTCGAGATCAGACATAAGTCATAAATACTGGGTGATCATGATGGCTTGCTAGAGTCCGCTCTTGATCTATAAGTTTAAGACTTATTACCAGTATTGTATGATCCCAAAGGGTCACACACCATAGCTAACGGGAAAGTTAAATGGAATTAATACGGTAAGATGCAATGGCATTTACTGTATTGGATCAGAGTTTTGGGCCAGACAAATACAGGTTTTTGTCTGATTTGTATTTTGGGCCCAAAAGATTAATGAGCCATTAGTCTAATGACTTGGGCCCATTAATGAGATATAAGAGAGTTAGAAAGCCCTAAAGGAAATCAGTACTCCTGCGATTTTTTTTCAATTGGCGTGGCTTCTCTCTCTCTCTCTTAATCTCTCTCTCTGATTCATCCATCTCTTTGGTCTAGCAGCCGTCCCTTGCTTGTAAGAGTGTGGATACTCGAGGAGTAGCCGATTCTCATCAGCTCTGATCTGATCTTGTCATTACCACCAATTTCCGCTGCAAAAGGTAATGTCAAGGTTTGTTTTATGATTCATTCATCAAGAACCTAGATCTGTTTAAGGATTTGTGTTAGGTTGCAATTGAGAATTGAACCATGGAAAAACACCCATAATCCTTCAGTGGTATCAGAGCCAGGTTTTAGGTTTCTTGTGAAATTGGATCATATGAATGTTTGAATTAATTTTGAAAGAAAAATTGATTAAACTAATTAAGTCCAAATCGTTTGTGATCCTGTTTATCATCGGCTGCGATTTTTTTTTTTAATGATCGAATAAGTGGCAGAATGTTCTTGTTATTGATAGAATAGCGCATTCAATATTGAAACCCTAATCGCTTGTATTGATCCAATTAATAAATGTGTGTGTGATAATCGAATGAGATGGCGTGTGTGATAATCGAGTGCAATGCTGTATTGATTGGTTCACGATGCTGTGTTGATTATTTAATTGGATATAAGACGTTGCTAGTTCGATGCAATAATTGAATGAGCTGAATGTGTCAAAACCGTTGCTATTATGTTGTTAATAATAGAATTGATTGATTTTGTCTTATATGATTGTGATAATCGCTTGGTTATTTACTATATATATTATTGAATGAACACGATTTGAATGAACACGATTTGAAATCGTGATTTATTATATATTATATATATATATATAATATTATGTATGGTCAAGCGGTTAACCCAAATCGCGGTTTACTGGAAATAATTTTATTTTTGGTTAAACCGGATTTAAATTCAAAAATTGAATTTTAACCTAAACCGAAGGCTGGTCTAAGTTTGATTTGGTTGGACCAAATAATTTAGAGCTGGTCTGGTTTAGTAAATAACCGATGGTTTTGATAGTTAATTTGGTCTTGGACCAGAATTAATAAACCGGATCGGTTATGTCAAATTATTGGGCCAGCTGGAATTCTATGGTCTTGGGCCAAGAATTGGGCCTATAATTTGTGACCCAACCCAAAATATTTATAAAATATTTAAATTAGAAATTTCTATTTTTAGTAAGTTACTAAATTTAGAAAGTTTCTAAAATAAGAAAGTTTCCCAAAATAGTAATCTTCTATTTTTGGAAATAAAACTGAAAATCCTCAAAAACAATATCAAGCTTGGATGTCTTGCCCAATCTTGTCAGCTACTTAACGCTTATTTGATTACAGATATGGCTTACAGTGTGAGGTGTCTGTTTTCGCGTAAGTAAAGTAGTATATAGTCACTAATTTCATTGGGAGTCCCAGATTTTAGTGATTATTTGGCTGTAAGAGATTGGTTTCCTTGACTGGGCCATCGGGAGTCCCGGGCCTTGAGACATCTGGTGAATTTGGGCCTCGGGTCCAATTCACAACCGAGAGTTATTGGTTATAACTAGCTGTGTGTATGCTTACCAAGTAAAGCTAATTCTGGGTGACGGCCAGTGGCCCACTTTGGATTTAGCTAAACATGGGTCTCGGAATCATTGTATTCATATGAGGTTAAACAAAGAAATTTTGAATACGATGCGAGTTTTCTTATAAGTTGTTAAGATTACTCTTTTATGAACTTAATAACTAAAACTCTATTTATCTCTAAATTTCAGCTATGACAAGCACAAACAATCAAAACACTTTCTCGATCCGGTATGTCCTTGAGATGGACAAACTGAACGGATCAAATTTCTTGACTTGGTCGCGGAACCTGAGACTAGTTCTCAGGCATGAGACAAAGGACTATGTCCTTGAGAAAGCTCTCCCCGAGAGGATCGGATCCAAAGCCAGTCATGCAGTATATAATGCTTGGAATAAGCATTATAATGATGCGGTAGATGTGCGTGGTCTGATATTGGCTACCATGGACTCAGAGTTGCGGAAGCAATATGAGAACATGGAGTCGCCAATAGAGATGATCAGCAGCCTGAAATTGAAATTTCAGGAGCAGGTTAGAGTGGAGAGATACCAGTTGGTTAAATCTCTCACTAGCTGCAAGCTACCAAATGATCATCCAGTAAGTCCTCATATCAGTAAAATGATGGGTTACGTTGATAACCTGAGGAAACTGGATTATCCAGTTAGCCAAGAATTGGCAACTGATATCATTCTGCAGTCACTGTCGTCAAGCTATGATAAGTTCGTAAGGGACTATATCAAGAAAGGCTTAACGAAGACGTTGACTGAACTGCATGACATGCTCAAGACAGTTGAGCCAAACGTGAAGAGTACCCTGTACAATCTCATGAATGAGAAGGGTAGGTTTAATGAACCTAAAGCTGACAAGGGTGAAGACAAAGTTGTCCAGATTTTGAATCATGACAAGCGTGTGTCTTCTGAGCCCGAGTCAGATACCTCTTACGTTGGTAAGTGCTGCTACTGTAAAGAGACTGGGCATTGGAAGAGAGATTGCATTAAATTCATGGAAGATTATGAGGAGTTGAAGTTGATGTATGAGACTACTCCCTCAGGTATTCATGTTATTACTTCAAGTTATACCTTATAGGTATTGGATACTGGTTGTGGCACTGATATTTGTTATAATATGCAGAGCCTGAGCAACAGTAGAACGTTGAAGGAAGGGCAAGTGGAACTGTGTGTCTGGAAGGAGCTTGGGAAGCTGCCTCAGTCATAGGGTTTTCACTTGTAGATGCCTTTGAGGCTTGGTTTTATTGAGTAATTTCTACAATGTACCTGCTTTAAGCAGAGTTGTCTTTCATTTTCTTGTAAGAATTTGAACGTTTTTCGTTTTGATAAAAGACAAGTTTTGTTCTTTTGATCTTAATGAAATGTTAATTGTAGCACCCTATTCAAGGAATGGGTTTTATATATTAAACCAAAGAGTGCCTAAAATGTAACATAAATACTGCAATTGGTTTAAATCTGATGAATTAAACCTGATTTTTCTTGGCATAAATGTTTTGGTCAAAAAGAGTAAGTCAGATTCAGAAACCCCATAGTTATGGACTTTTGGGCTCATTTGAATGGATATCTTATGAGACTTGAATTCTGCTTACTAGACCAAAAGCAAAAGGCCCATCTTAGCCGAGCTAGAGAAAGGCCCAAAGACTTATTGGAGATTGAACATACAGATGTATGTGGTCCGATGAGCAGTAATGCCAGAGAAAATTTCCTGTACTTCATTGTCTCTACTGATTATTTCAGTGAGTGTGACTGTGTTCATTTGATGAGACACAAGTCGGAATTCTTTGACATGGTCGAAAGAGTTCCAGAATGAAGTATAGAATCTGAATGACAAAAGTATTAAGACTCTGGATTAGATCACGAGTGAGAATACTTAAGTTATTGATTGTGTGATCATCTGAATGAGTGTGAAGTCGTTTCACAGCTCATTTCTCCTGAAAACCTAGAGGTGTTTCTGTGAGAATGAATCAGATCTTATTAGAAATGATTAAAGATGAGTCACACGAATCTTCCATGACATTCTCTAAGAATGACGCTCTAGAAATATCTAAGTTTACGCTGAAATAGTTCCACCAATATCAGTTGAAAGACACCACGTAAATGTGGATTGGAATCGATCCAAATTCGTCTTTACTGAGTATTTGTAGTTGTGCTACTTCGCTGGTTGTCCTAGGGAAACCAAGGCTTGTTACTTTTACGTCCAATCTGTTTTCTAAGAAGGGAAGTTACTTTCCAAGAAGAACAGTGGGAGTAAAGGTATAACTCGAAGAAATTCGAGAAATACAGGAGGCTGCTCAACCTGTTGAGGGAGAGCAACAGATGGATTTACAGATTTCTGTAGAATCTACACCTGTAAAGCCTGAAATTCGCAGATCTGAATGAATCAGTTACTAATCCGAGAGGGATTTCTCGTCATTAGTTGAACCTGATGATCATTGAAAGTTCGCATGATCTGATGATCATTGAAAGCGATGAACCTGCGAAATTCAAAGAAGCGAAAGTGAGCCAGGACTCCGAAAAATTACTGTATGTAAGTTAGCTTCATTGATCCATTTATGGATGGAAGCAAACGTATCGGAGTTGGATCCATCGTTCTGTTGAGGTAGTCAAAGTTTTGACTTGTACAGGAACGAAGTGGAACTGTGCGTATACTAATAGATAAGTGGGAGCGATGTTGCATTTCTCAAAGTGTATGTCAATGACATACTGATTCTCGGAAATAACGTTCCAATGCTGCAGTCGGTAAAGGACTGGCTTGGAAGTTGTTGTATGATTGACATGGGTAAAGCCACGTAGTTCTTGGATTTTGGATCTAAAGATAGAGATCCAAAAGAGCTGGTAGGACAAAGTCAGAATTCTTGAATTGATAAAGTCCTACACGTAATCAGCAATCCAAGAAGGGTTTTATGCCAATGTCCCATGGCAATTCATTAAGCAAGATACAGTGTCCTGCGATATCTGCTGAGCTTGAATGCATGGATAGGATTCCATATGCGACGGCAATTGGATCTATCATGTATGCCATGACATGTACTTGTTTTGATGTTGCTTTAATGTTAAGCAAGACAAGTAAAGACCAGTCAAATCCAGCAGAGAATCACTGGATTGCCGTAAAGAATATTCTGAAGTATTTGAGGAATACTTAGGATAAGTTCTTGATTTACGGAGAAAGTGAGGTGCTACAAGTCGATAGAGTCTGAAAGGCAAGTTTCCAATAGACAAAGATAATTCCTGGTCACAGTCCGGCTATATCTTGTGTCTATCTGGCGGTGCAAGGCACTGTAGCTGACTCCATGACTTAAGCTGAACATTTCGCAGCTTGAGAAGCGGCGAAAGAGGTTGTTTGGATAGAAAAAGTTCATCACTGAACTTGATGTGATTCCCAGCGTAGATGAGGCTAGCTGCACATCTGAGATCCAAACACCTTGAGGATAGGTATAACCTATTCCGTGAGATAAATGACAGAGGTGTTAAGTAGATAAGCAAGTTTCATCGAATGAGAACGTTGCTAATCTATTAACGAAGCCACTCCTTATGCCTAAGCACGAGTCGCGGACTGTAGCTGTAGGATGAGTGAAATTAAGATGTAGTCTTAATTTCAGTGGGAGTTTGTAAAGGGCTTTACTTAGTTATTTTGAATGGTTCATGAAAACATAATATTTTATGTTTATGAAATCTAATGATTTCTGGATTATTTTAACTGTGATATAAATAATCGTTCCAAAATGATTCATGTCATTATATATGGGTCATCGAAGTACATGAGTAGACTTGATCTTGAAACCCCATGTTTAACGAAGTGACATAAATCATAGTGTCCATAGTCGAAGGTTGTTGAAATTGGAACACCAACAACCTGTTGAGACTAGATTGTGTTGAGACTTATGACCAAGTTTCGAGGGGTCATAGATGCGCGGCATCAAAGTCGACACATAGGTATATGTAGGGGAGCATATGACCGGACATGGCCCGCTAATGAGAACTCTGCAAGATATTAATATCTGTGTCATAAGAAGTTCTCATATACGACTATAGAGTATAGTCCTTAGACCTGAGTTCGCATGCATGTGGCTGCACATGGAGTAATGCGCTTTGATCATTGTCTAACGCTGTTTCGTAACTGGGAGCTATACGGACCTTGGTTGGGTGTATTATGAATTGTGTAGTTCATAGTGATGGAACAAGACGGGATTTGTCCCTGCCGTTTAACGGAGGTAATATCTCTAGGCCAATCGGAGATTTGATAGCTGGTAAGAGAATGGCCATTCCCAAACGGACTTGCCCAAGTCGTTTGAATAGTCAGTATCAAATTTGGTCCGATAAACATGGTCTGGCTATATAAGGATGACACGCATCTTGCCTTATGCCAGATCGAGATATTAAGACAAAAGGATTAGGGAATGTAGGATTCCAGTACAATCGGAAGATTGTTGGGAATGTCCTTTGTAGGATTCCAGTACAAGTGGGAGATTGTTGGGAATGTCCTGAAACCTACCGTACTATCTCTAGAAAGTATGATAAGTGTCGAGATCAGACATAAGTCATAAATACTGGGTGATCATGATGGCTTGCTAGAGTCCGCTCTTGATCTATAAGTTTAAGACTTATTACCAGTATTGTATGATCCCAAAGGGTCACACACCATAGCTAACGGGAAAGTTAAATGGAATTAATACGGTAAGATGCAATGGCATTTACTGTATTGGATCAGAGTTTTGGGCCAGACAAATACAGGTTTTTGTCTGATTTGTATTTTGGGCCCAAAAGATTAATGAGCCATTAGTCTAATGACTTGGGCCCATTAATGAGATATAAGAGAGTTAGAAAGCCCTAAAGGAAATCAGTACTCCTGCGATTTTTTTTCAATTGGCGTGGCTTCTCTCTCTCTCTCTTAATCTCTCTCTCTCTGATTCATCCATCTCTTTGGTCTAGCAGCCGTCCCTTGCTTGTAAGAGTGTGGATACTCGAGGAGGAGCCGATTCTCATCAGCTCTGATCTGATCTTGTCATTACCACCAATTTCCGCTGCAAAAGGTAATGTCAAGGTTTGTTTTATGATTCATTCATCAAGAACCTAGATCTGTTTAAGGATTTGTGTTAGGTTGCAATTGAGAATTGAACCATGGAAAAACACCCATAATCCTTCATGTCCCTAGTCGAAGGTTGTTGAAATTGGAACACCAACAACCGCGTGAGACTAGATTGGTATGTGACTTATGACAAAGTCTCAGGATGTCATAGATGCACGGCATCAAAGTCAGTACATAGGTGTATGTTGGGGTACATACGACCGGACAAGACCCGCTTATAAGAACTCTTCAGGATATTTATATCTGTGTCATAAGAGATTCTTACTACGACTATAGAGTATAGTCCTTAGACCTGAGTTCGCATGCATGTGACTGCACATCAACTGATGCGCTTTGATCATTGTCTAACGCTGTCGTTAAGCGATAGTTATAAGGACCTTGTTTGGGTGTATTATGAAATGAGTAGTTTACAGTGATGGAACAAGACGGGATTTGTCCCTCCAATATAAATGGAGTGAATATCTCTAGGCCAATCGGAGATTTGAATACTGGAAAATGCATGGCCATGCTCAAACGGACTTTCCCGAGTCGTTTGTATTGTCAGTATCAAATATGGCCATACTGGTTGTGGGGCTCATATTTGTACTAATATGCAGGCACTCAGCAACAGTAGGAGGCTGAAGCAAGGACAAGTGGAGCTGCGAGTTGGGAATGGAGCGAAAGTTCCTGCACTAGCTGTAGGCACATACTTGTTGTCTTTACCTTCGGGATTGATTTTAGAACTCAATAATTGTTATTTTGTACCTGCGATAAGCAGAAATATTATTTCAATTTCTTTGTTGGATTTGGAAGGTTATGATTTTTCAGTTAAGAATAAATTATGTTCCTTCAATCGCAACAATTTGTTCTATGGTTGTGCCCCTCTTACGAATGGGCTTTACATACTTGATCAATCCGCGCCAATTTATAACATTGATACCAAACGGTTCAAACCTAATGAGGAGAACCGAACGTTTCTATGGCATTGTCGTTTAGGGCACATCAGCGAGAAACGCATCAAGAGGCTCCATTCGAATGGACTTCTTGGCTCATTTGACTTTGAGTCATGTGAGAAATGTGAATCCTGCATGATGGGCAAAATGACACGGGCCCCCTTTAATAAACCTAACGAGAGGGCCAGTGACTTATTGGGCCTGATACACACTGATGTGTGTGACCCAATGTCCACAAATGCAAGAGGAAACTATCAGTACTTCATTACCTTCACTGATGATTTCAGTAGGTATGGATATGTTTATTTAATGAAACATAAGTCTGAATCTTTTGAGAAGTTCAGAGAATTCCAAAATGAAGTACAGAACCAACTTGGCAAAAGCATTAAGGCTCTTCGGTCCGACCGAGGAGGAGAATACTTAAGCCAAGAATTCAGTGATCATCTAAGAGAGTGTGGGATCGTGTCCCAACTCACTCCTCCTGGAACACCTCAATGGAATGGTGTGTCTGAGAGGAGAAATCGGACCTTATTGGATATGGTTCGATCCATGATGAGTCACACAGACCTTCCAATATCCCTTTGGGGATATGCTCTGCTAACAGCAGTGTTCACTCTAAATAGAGCGCCATCGAAAGCAGTAGCAAAGACACCATATGAATTATGGACTGGAGTAGCTCCAGTGCTGTTTTATCTTAGAATTTGGGGTTGTGAAGCCTATGTCAAGAGATTAATCTCAGACAAGCTTACACCAAAGTCTGATAAATGCTACTTCATTGGTTATCCGAAGGAAACCAAGGCTTATTACTTCTATCTACGTTCCGAGAACAAGATCTTTGTTGCCCGGGATTGTAACTTTCTTGAGAGGGAGTTTCTCTCTAAGAAAGACAGTGGGAGTAAGGTACTGCTTGAAGAAATTCAAGATGAACAGGATACTGCTCAACCTAATGAGGAAGAGCAGCAGGAGGACCTACAAGAAATTGTAGAGCCTGAACCTGTAGTACCTGAAGCTCGAAGATCCGGGAGGATCCGTCACGAACCCGAGAGATATCAAGGATTCCTCGTGACTAACTGTCATGATCTTCTGATCATTGATGGTGATGAACCATCGAACTTCAATCAAGCCATGATGGGCCCAGATTCCTCTAAGTGGCGTAAGGCCACTGATTCCGAAATGGACTCCATGTCGGTCAACCAAGTGTTTTCGTTGGTTGACTTACCCGCTGGTGTAAAAGCCATCGAGTGCAAATGGATCTTCAAGAAGAAGATTGACGTGGATGGAAATGTCCAGATTTATAAAGCCAGGTTGGTGGCAAAAGGTTTCAGACAAGTTCACGGTGTGGATTACGATGAAACCTATTCCCCAGTGGCAATGATGAAATCTATTCGGATTCTACTAGCAACTGCAGCTTTTCATGATTATGAAATTTGGCAGATGGACGTAAAAACCGCCTTCCTGAATGGAATTTTGGAAGAGGATGTGTATATGACACAACCTGACGGTTACATAGATCCAAAGAATGCTGGGAAAGTATGCAAGCTTCATAAATCCATTTATGGATTGAAGCAAGCATCGAGGAGCTGGAATCTTCGTTTTGATGAAGCGATCAAGCAATTTGACTTCATCAGAAACGAAGAGGAACAATGCGTGTATAAGAAAACTAGTGGGAGCAAGATAGTATTTCTTATTCTGTATGTCGATGACATACTGCTTCTCGGAAACGACGTTCCAATGCTGAAGTCGGTAAAGGACTGGCTTGGAAGTTGTTTTTCCATGAAAGACATGGGTGAAGCCGCATACGTTCTTGGAATCAGGATCTACCGGGATAGATCTAGAAGGCTGATAGGTTTGTGTCAAGATTCATACATTGACAAAGTCCTGCATAGATTCAGCATGACAGATTCCAAGAAGGGCTTCACGCCAATGGTACATGGCACAACGCTAAGCAAGAAGCAGAGCCCTACGACGGCTGCTGAGCTTGAGCGCATGAAGAATATTCCTTATGCATCTGCAATAGGATCTGTCATGTATGCCATGATCTGTACTCGTCCTGATGTTGCTTATGCATTAAGCATGACGAGTAGATACCAGTCAAATCCAGGTGAAAACCATTGGATTGCCGTCAAGAACATCCTGAAGTATCTAAGACATACTAAGGACAAGTTCTTGGTATACGGTGGAAGTGATGTGCTTAAAGTCAGTGGATTCACGGACGCAAGTTTCCAGACAGACCAAGATGATTTCCGGTCACAGTCCGGTTATATCTTTTGTCTGAATGGCGGTGCAATCAGTTGGAGAAGCTCCAAGCAAGACACCGTTGCTGATTCCACTACAGAATCTGAATATATCGCTGCCTCAGAAGCAGCGAAGGAAGCTGTTTGGATACGAAAGTCCATTATTGAACTAGGTGTGATACCAAATGCGGCTGAGCCTCTGGCACTGTTTTGTGATAACAATGGTGCTATAGCTCAGGCAAAGGAACCAAGATCACACCAGAAATCCAAGCATATATTAAGAAGATTTCACTTGATACGTGATATCATTAATAGAAAGGAAGTCAAGATCAGCCGAGTTCCGACAGATGATAATGTCGTTGATCCGTTGACAAAGCCACTCCCAAGGCCTAAGCTCGAGTTCCTGACTGAAGCTGTAGGCATTAGAGACATTGAAATGTAATCTAAATTTGAGTGGGAGTTTGAGGGCTTTATTTAGTTATTTGATATGTTCTTGTAAAATATTTTATGTTTAATGAAATTATTATTTCAAGATTATTTTAACTGTGATGAAATAATCGTTCCAAAGTGATATGAACCATTTTGTAGGTCATCGAAGTAAGTGACTTGATCTTGAGTTATCAAAGTCGTTTAGCTTGATCATGAGACCCTATATTTGATAGATGGCTTATATCATCATGTCCCTAGTCGAAGGTTGTTGAAATTGGAACACCAACAACCGTGTGAGACTAGATTGGTATGTGACTTATGACAAAGTCTCAGTGTGTCATAGATGCGCGGCATCAAAGTCAGTACATAGGTGTATGTAGGGTACATACGACCGGACAAGACCCGATTATAAGAACTCTTCAGGATATTTATATCTGTGTCATAAGAGATTCTTACTACGACTATAGAGTATAGTCCTTAGACCTGAGTTCGCATGCATGTGACTGCACATGAACTAATGCGCTTTGATCATTGTCTAATGTTGTCGTTAAGCGATAGTTATAAGGACCTTGTTTGGGTGTATTATGAAATGAGTAGTTTACAGTGATGGAACAAGACGGGATTTGTCCCTCCAATATAAATGGAGTGAATATCTCTAGGCCAATCGGAGATTTGAATACTGGAAAATGCATGGCCATGCTCAAACGGACTTTCCCGAGTCGTTTGTATTGTCAGTATCAAATCAGAGTCCGATGAACAAGATTAGGCTTTATAAGGATGACACTAATCTTGCCTTATGACTAATCGAGATATTGAGACAAAAGGATTATGAATACAGAGATTCCAGTTCAAGTGGGAGATTGTTGGAATTTTGTCCAGTAATCTCTGTACTGTCTCTAGAAAGTAAGAGTATGTCAATGATCAGACATAAGTCATATAATACTGGGGGTCATGATGGCTTGCTTGAGTCCGCTCATGATCTATAAGTTTTGGACTTATTGCCTTTATTATATGATCCCATATGGGTCACACGCCTAAGCTAACGGGAAAATACGAAGGAACGGTTTAGCAGAAGTACGGTAAAAGTGCTAGGGATTTACTGTACTTAGAGAGACAAAAGGGCCTGATTAAATCCAAGGGATTTAATCAGAACTGAGAATTGGGCCCAAAAGCCCATGAGAACTAGAAGGGATTTTAATGAGTAAAATCAGACCTAGCTCTCTAATTTTTCTTAGCACTCTGCGCCTCCCATCTCTCTCTCTGCGCCTCCTCTCTAAGCTGGTCTAGCAGCCAAATTTCCCGGTGTGCGTGTGTGAGCCTTTGGAGGATCCATCTCTTGGTGGTTCTGCTGATCTCTGACCCTTACCTCCCATTCCGCTGCAAAACAAGGTAACAGGTGAGATCTATTATGTTTCTATTCAAGAGAACCTAGATCTGCATGTTTAGTAGGATGAATCAATCTGAGAATTGAATCAGGAGACACTAAACGATCCAACAGTGGTATCAGAGCCATTGGTTCTGTGTTTTTTTCTTGTTTAGAATCATGTTTAGGATTGTTTAAAGAGGTGTTTTTGAATCAATCTACTGATAAGAGAAATCACTTAAGAAACAAAGAATTAAAACCTAAACAAACAAGAAATCGCATGATCCGATCTATATGAATTGGTATGCGTCGGATCGTCCGGATCGAGACAGACGCACGAACCGATCGACGAGGATCGTGTTGCGTGGTCGCGTCCCGATCGAAGGATGGATCGCGTCCCGATCGCGTGGATGGACCGAGCTGATCGCATGGATCGGATGCTGCGATCATCCCGCTATCGACCCGCAATCGTCCCGTCCCGTCCCGTCCAGCAGCCTGTCCCGAGCGTCCCGATCGTGAGCGAGAGATGGACCGATCGACCGCGATCGCGTCCTACATCTCTCGGCATCGTCCCGTCCCGATCATGCACGGCATGTTGCGTACGGCTGGACGATCGTGGCTTGATCGCGAAGCTAGGTCACGACCGTGATCGGTTCGTGACCAATCGGTTCGGTTCGGTTATGAAGGAACGTTTAGTTGATCCTGATTCAATTCTTAGATTCATATCAACCTAAACATGCGATCTAGGTTCTTCTCAGAATAGAAACAAATGATGATCTCACCTTATACCTGTTTGCAGCGGAAATAGATGGTATGTCTGAGATCAGAGAAACACCGAGGGATGAATCCTCCAAAGGTTCACACACGCGATCACAGGAAACGGCTGCTAGACCACTAGAGGAATTCGGCGCAGAGAGAGAGAGTTTACGGCTGGAGTGTTAGGGTTAATTGCTCAGAAACTCGAGTTTTATGACACAAAACTCGTCCTGTTCCGTTTGGGCCATTTGGCCCAAACACCAATTAACTCGACGGTATTCGCGCACTGTGTCGACCGACACACCTTGTGTATCGATCGACACAGAGTAGCTAAACCGTTTTATTCTCTCTAAGTACAGTAAATGCCTAGCACTTTTACCGTACTTCTGCTAAACCGTTCCTACACATTTTCCTGTTAGCTTAGGCGTGTGACCCATATGGGATCATATAATAAAGGCAATAAGTCCAAGACTTATAGATCATGAGCGGACTCTAGCAAGCCATCATGACCCCCAGTATTATATGACTTATGTCTGATCATTGACATACTCTTACTTTCTAGAGACAGTACCGAGATTACTGGACACAATTCCAACAATCTCCCACTTGTACTGGAATCTCTGTATTCATAATCCTTTTGTCACAATATCTCGATTAGTCATAAGGCAAGATTGGTGTCATCCTTATAAAGCCTAATCTTGTTCATCGGACTCTGATTTGATACTGACAATCCAAACGACTCGGGAAAGTCCGTTTGAGCATGGCCATGCATTTTCCAGTATTCAAATCTCCGATTGGCCTAGAGATATTCACTCCATTTATATTGGAGGGACAAATTCCGTCTTGTTCCATCACTGTAAACTGTTCATTTCATAATGTACCCAAACAAGGTCCTTATAACTATCGCAGAACGATAGCGTTAGACAATGATCAAAGTGCATCAGTCCATGTGCAGTCACATGCATGCGAACTCAGGTCTAAGGACTATACTCTATAGTCGTAGTAAGAATCTCTTATGACACAGATATAAATATCCTGAAGAGTTCTTATAAGCGGGTCTTGTCCGGTCGTATGTTCCCAAACATACACCTATGTACTGACTTTGATGCCGCGCATCTATGACACACTGAGACTTTGTCATAAGTCACGTACCAATCCAGTCTCACACGGTTGTTGGTGTTCCAATTTCAACAACCTTCGACTAGGGACGGGATGATATAAAACATCTATCAAATATAGGGTCTCATGATCAAGCTAAATGACTTCGATGACTCAAGATCAAGTCATTTACTTCGATGACCTATAAAATGGTTCATATCATTTTGGAACGATTATTTCATCACAGTTAAATAATCTTGAAATAACAATTTCATTATTAAACATCTCAAATGTTTTACAAGAACATATCAATAACTAAATAAAGCCCTTTACTAACTCCCACTGAAATTAAGACTATATCTTAACTTCACTTATCCTACAGCTACAGTCCGTGACTCGTGCTTAGGGCTAAGGAGTGGCTTCGTTAATAGATTAGCAACGTTCTCATTCGTTGAAACTTGCTGATCTACTTAACATCTCTGTCATTTATCTCACGGAATAGGTTATACCTATCCTCAAGGTGTTTGGACCTCTGATGTGCAGCTAGTTTCATCTATGCTGGAATCACATCAAGTTCAGTGATGAACTCTTCTTTCCAAACAACCTCTTTCGCCGCTTCCCAAGCTGCGAAATGTTCAGCTTAAGTCATTGAGTCAGCAACAGTGCCTTGCACCGCCAGATAGACACAAGATATAACCGGACTGTGATCGGAAATCATCTTTGTCTATTGGAAACTTGCCTTTCAGACTCTATCGACTTATAGCACCTCACTTTCTCCGTAAATCAAGAACTTATCCTTAGTGTTCCTCAAATACTTTAGGACATACTTTAGGAAACTTGATTCTTTGCTGGATTTGACTGGTCTTTATTTGTCTTGCTTAACATTAAAGCAACATCAAACAAGTATGTTTCATGGCATACATGATAGATCCAATTGCCGACGCATATGGAATCTCATCCATGCATTTAAGCTCAGCAGTTATCGTAGGACACTGTGTCTTGCTTAACGTAATGCCATGTGACATTGGCATAAAACCCTTCTTGGAATGCTGAAAACGTGTAGGACTTTGTCGGGATAAGAATCCTGACTTTGTCCTACCAGCTCTTTCGGATCTCTATCTTTAGATCCAAAATCCAAGAACTACGTGGCTTTACCCATGTCAATCATTAAACCAACTCCCAAGCTAGTCCTTTACCGACTACAGCGTTGGGACGTTATATCCGAGAATCAGTATGTCTTCGACATACACTTTGAGAAATGCAATATCGCTCCCACTAATCTATTAGTAAACACACAGTTCCGCTTCGTTCCTGTTCAAGTCAAAACCTTGACTACTTCAACAGAACGAAGATTCCAACTCCGATATGTTTGCTTCCATCCATGAATGGATCGATGAAGCCAACTTACACAAAATGTAATTCTTCGGAGAGTTCGGGCTCACTATCGCTTCCTAGGATTTCGCAGATTCGTCGCTTTCAATGATCATTAGATCATGCGAACATTCAATGATCATCAGGCTGAACTAATGACGAGAATTCACTCTCGGATTAGTGACTGATTCTTTCATATTCTGCGAACTTCAGGCTCCACAGGTGTAGATTCTACAGAAATCTGTAAATCCTTCCGCTGCTCTCCCTCTATAGGTTAAGCATCTTCCTGTATTTCTCGAATTTCTTCGAGTTGTACTTTTACTCCCACTGTTCTTCTTGGAAAGTAACTTCCCTTCTTAGAAAACAGAATGGTAGTAAAAATACTTTTTACTCCCACTGTTCTTCTTGGAAAGTAATTTCCCTTTTTAGAAAACAGAATGGTCGTAAAAGTACCGAGCCTTGGTTTCCCTAAGAAAACTTCGAGTTATACTTTTACTCCCACTGTTCTTCTTGGAAAATAACTTCCCTTCTTAGAAAACAGATTGGACGTAAAAGTAACAAGCCTTAGTTTCTCTAGGACAACCAGCGAAGTAGCACAACTACAAATACTCAGTAAAGACAAATTTGGATCGATTCCAATCCACATTAACGTGGTGTCTTTCAACTGATATTTGTGGAACTATTACAGTGTAAACTTAGATATTTTAGAGCGTTATTTTTAAATAATATCATGGAAGATTCGTGTGACTCATCTTTAATCATTTCTAATAAGATCTGATTCTTTCTCACAGAAACACCTTCAGGTTTTCAGGAGAAATGAGCTGTGAAACGATTTCACACTCATTAAGATGATCACACAATCAATGACTTAAGTATTCTCACTCGTGATTTAATCCAGAGTCTTAATACTTTTGTCACTCAGATCTTATACTTCATTTTGGAACTCTTTCGACCATGTCAAAGAATTCCGACTTGTGTCTCATCAAATGAACACAGTCACACTCACCGAAGTCCTCAGTAGAGACAATGAAGTACAAGAAATTTTTCTCTGGCATTACTGCTCATTGGGCCACATACATCAGTTGTCCAGGTCCAATAAGCCTTTGGGCTTTTCTCTAGCTCGGCTAAGATAGGCCCTTTACCTTTTGGTCTAGTAAACAGAATTCAAGTCTCATAAGATATTTTATCAAATGAGCCCAACAGTCCATGACTATGGGATTTCTGAATCCGACTTACTCTATGTGACCAAGACTTTATGCCAAGAAAAATCAGGTTTTAATTCATCAGATTTAAACCAATTCGGTATTTATGTTACATTTAGGCACTCTTTGGTTTAAGATATAAAACCCATTCCATGAATAGGGTGCTACAATTAATATTTCATTAAGATCAAAAGAACAAAACTTGTCTTTTATCAAAATGAAAAACATTCAAATTCTTACAAGAAAATGAAAGACAACTCTGCTTAAAGCAGGTACATTGTAGCAATTACTTAATACAAAAACAAGCCTCAAAGGGATCTATAAGTGAAAAACCCTACGGCTGAGGCAGCATCCCAAGCTCCTTCCAGACATGTAGTTTCACTTGCCCTTCCTTCAACGTTCTACTGTTGCTTAGGCTCTGCATATTATCACAAATATCAGTGCCACAACCAGTATTCAATACCTTTAAGGTAGAACTTGAAGTAATAACATGAATACCTGAGGAAGTAGTCTCATACATCAACTTCAATTCCTCATCATCTTCCATGAATTTAATGCAATTTCTCTTCCAATGCCCTGTCTCCTTACAGTAGCAGCACTTACCAACGTAATAGGCATCTGACTCGGGCTCAGAAGACACACGCTTGCCATGATTCAAAATCTGGACAACTTTGTCTTCACCCTTGTCAGCATTAGGTTTAGTAAACCTACCCTTCTCACTCATGAGATTGTACAGGGTACTCTTCACGTTTGGCTCAACAGTCTTGAGCATATCATGCAGTTCAGTCAGCGTCTTCGTTAAGCCTTTCTTGATATAGTTCTTTCTGAACTTATCATAGCTTGACGGCAGTGACTGCAGAATGATTTCAGTTGCCAACTCTTGGCTAACTGGATAATCCAGTTTCCTCAGGTTATCAATGTAACCCATCATTTTACTGACATGAGGACTCACTGGATTATCATTTGGTAGCTTGCAGCCAGTGAGAGACTTAACCAACTGGTATCTCTCCACCCAAACCTGCTCCTGAAATTTCAATTTCAGGCTGCTGATCATCTCTATTGGCGACTCCATGTTCTCATATTGCTCCCGCAAGTCTGAGTCCATGGTAGCCAATATCAGACCACGCACATCTACCGTATCATTATAATGCTTATTCCAAGCATTATATACTGCATGAGAAGCATTGGACCCGATCCTCACGGGGAGAGCTCTCTCAAGAACATAGTCCTTTCTCTCCTGTCTGAGGACTAGCCTCAGGTTCCGCGACCAAGTCAAGAAATTTGATCCGTTCAGCTTGTCCATCTCAAGGACAGACCGGATCGAGAAAGTGTTTTGATTGTTTGTGCTAGTCATAACTGAAAATTAAGATAAAAGGATTTTAGTTAATATGTTCAATATGATTAATCTCGCATTAATTTAATATGATTAATCATGCATTATATTCAATAACATCAGTTACCCTCAATAGAATATAATGATTCCAAGATCCACATATAACTAAGATTAAAGTGGGCCACTGGCCGTCACCCAACCTTAGCTTATATCGGTAAGCCCTATATCGGCTAATTATATCCGTGATATAACTCTTGGTTGTGAATCTGGGCCCGAGGCCCAATTCACTCTGATGTCTCAAGGCCCGGGACTCCCGATGGCCCAGTCAAGAAAACCAGACTATACAGTCATGTAATCATTAATGTCTGGGACTCCCAATGACATTTATGAATCACAAACCGTCTTATCCACGCAAAAGCAGACACCCTCACACTGTAAGGCCATGAATACAATTGAATGGGCTTCGACAGCTGACATAGAATGGACAAGACATCCAACGCTTGATATTGTTTGAGGTTCGTAGGTTTATTTAAAAAATTCATTCCCAAAATAGAAGATTACTATTTCGGGAAACTTTCTATTTTTGGAAACCTACTATTTTTGGAAACTTTCTAAAATTGGAAACTTTCTAAAAACGGAAACTTTCTAACTTTAGAAAATTCTTAAAATCCGAATCATGCAAATCTAGAAACTTCTAATTTAAGAAACTTTCTAATTTCAAAATTTCGGAAACTTTAATTTAAAATCGACTTTATAATTTTATAAAATAAATTTTAAATTAATCTGAAGAAAGACTCAAATAACTGGCCCAATTGTTTTAACTTCTTGGCCCGAGGCCCAAGAACTGGTCCATGTCCAAGACATGACCCAATTGTCCAATTAAATGACATAACCGGTCTGGTTCATTAAAATTGGTCTAACCAAATTTTAATTACTACGATGACCACAATTGTCAACCGGTTATTTACTAAACCGGATTTTCTCAATTTATTTGGTCCAACCAAATCAAATTAGAAAATCCTGGTTTAGGCACTAAATCCAATAATTCTTTCGACATTGGATTTCTTGTCCCGGTTTAACCAGACTTAATAAAATTATTAAATCTGTTTATTAAACCAGGACGAATTAATTTTAATCAAAATTAAACCGAGCCTTAAACCAACCATGTCGATCGATGGACCAACCGTGTCGATCGATCCATCAACCACATCGGTCGATGCTCTCAGCATCGATCCTGCATCGATCGTGCATCGATCCTGTATCGATCGATGCTCTTACGCATGCACGGATCCGAGCCAAAACCCTAACCGTGTCGATCGATGTGCACCAACCGCATCGGTCGATGCACCAATATCGAACCTGCATCGATCCTGTATCGATCGATGCTTCCATGCGTTAACAGGGTTAGCCGATAGACTGTATCGACCGATCCATCTATGCGATCGTATCGATCGATCCATGCGATCTTCGAATTGTATCGACCGATCCATGCGATCGTATCGATCGATACATGCAATCCCAGCCGATTCTCAATCTTATGAAAATCGCATTCTACCAAATCATATAGCTTGGTTTCTGCGATTTAATGTGTGTTTAGGTTTCAATTCTTGTTACTTAAGTAGTTTCTCTTATCAGTAGTTGATTCAAAACACTTTTAAACAAGAAAACAATCCTAAACATTGAATCTAAACAAGAAAAACCAGAACCATTGGCTCTGATACCACTGAAGGAACGTTTAGTTGATCCTGATTCAATTCTTAGATTCATATCAACCTAAACATGCGATCTAGGTTCTTCTCAGAATAGAAACAAATGATGATCTCACCTTATACCTGTTTGCAGCGGAAATAGATGGTATGTCTGAGATCAGAGAAACACCGAGGGATGAATCCTCCAAAGGTTCACACACGCGATCACAGGAAACGGCTGCTAGACCACTAGAGGAATTCGGCGCAGAGAGAGAGAGTTTACGGCTGGAGTGTTAGGGTTAATTGCTCAGAAACTCGAGTTTTATGACACAAAACTCGTCCTGTTCCGTTTGGGCCATTTGGCCCAAACACCAATTAACTCGACGGTATTCGCGCACTGTGTCGACCGACACACCTTGTGTATCGATCGACACAGAGTAGCTAAACCTTATAGATCATGAGCGGACTCTAGCAAGCCATCATGACCCCCAGTATTATATGACTTATGTCTGATCATTGACATACTCTTACTTTCTAGAGACAGTACCGAGATTACTGGACACAATTCCAACAGGTTAATGGTTCGGTTTAAAACTTAATTAAAATCAAATCATCACGGTTTAATAAACAGACTTAATAAATTTATTAAGTTCTGGTTAAACCGGGATAAGAAATCCAAAGTCGAAAAATTGGATTTTGTGCCTAAACCAGTGATTTTCTAATTTGATTTGGTTGGACCAAATAAATTGAGAAAATCCGGTTTAGTAAATAACCGGTTGACAATTGTGGTCGTCGTAGTAATTAATTTTGGTTAGATCAATTTTAATGAACCAGACCGGTTATGTCATTTAATTGGGCAATTGGGTTATGTCTTGGACATAGACCAATTCTTGGGCCTCGGGCCAAGAAGTTAAAACAATTGGGCCAATTATTTGAGTCTTTTCTTCAGAATTAATTTAAAATTTATTTTTATAAAAATTATAAAATCGATTTTAAATTAATAAGTTTCCAAATTTTTTGAAATTAGAAAGTTTCTTAAATTAAAAGTTTCTAGATTTGCATGTTTTGGATTTTTAAGAAATTTCTATATTTAGAAAGTTTCCTTTTTAGGAAGTTTCTAATTTTAGAAAGTTTTCAAAATTAGTAGGTTTCCCAAAAAGGAAAGTTTCCCAAAATAGTAATCTTCTATTTTGGGATGAAATTTTAATAAACCTACGAACCTCAAATAATATCAAGCGTTGGATGTCTTGTCCAGTCTATGTCAGCTGTCGAAGCCCATTCAATTGTATTCATGGCCTTACAGTGTGAGGGTGTCTATTTTTGCGTGGATAAGACGGTTTGTGATTCATAAATGTCATTGGGAGTCCCAGACATTAATGATTACATGACTGTATAGTCTGGTTTTCTTGACTAGGCCATCGGGAGTCCCGGGCCTTGAGACATCAGAGTGGATTGGGCCTCGGGCCCAGATTCACAACCAAGAGTTATATCACGGATATAATTAGCCGACATAGGGCTTACCGATATAAGCTAAGGTTGGGTGATGGCCAGTGGCCCACTTTGATCTTAGTTATATGTGGATCTTGGAATCATTATATTCTATTGAGGGTAACTTATGTTATTGAATATAATGCGTGATTAATCATATTAAGTATAATACAAGATTAATCATATTGAACATATTAACTAATAACCTTTTTACCTTATATTTCAGCTATGACTACTACTAGCACACAAAACACATTCTCAATCCGGTCTGTTCTCGACAAGGAGAAGCTGACTGGAACGAACATCCTGACGTGGTCAAGGAACTTGAGGCTGGTCCTCAAGCAGGAGAAGAAGGAATATGTCCTTCGTGATCCCCTCCCCGAGAGGCCTCCAAACAATGCCGCCAGGAATCTGCACAATGCTTGGGAAAAGCATTCGTCAGATGAAAATGATGTCTATTGCCTGATGTTGGCGACAATGACTGCTGAGCTGCAAATGCAGTTCGAGAGTGTGTTGTCACCCATCGAGATAATGGCAAGCCTGAAATCGCTTTTTCAGGAGCAAGCAAGGACTGAGAGGTTTCAGACAGTTAAGAACCTCTTAGACTGTAAGTTGGCTGCTAATGCGGCAGTGAGTCCTCATGTCTTGAAGATGATGGGTTATCTCGATCATCTTCAGAAACTCGACTGCCCTATCAGCCAGGAACTTGCCTGCGACATCGTTCTGCAGTCTTTACCTGCAAGCTATGATCAGTTCATTCTGAACTTTAATATGCATGGCTTGAGTAAGACATTGCCTGAGCTTCACGGAATGCTCAAGACTGCAAAGCCCAACTTGAGGAAAACCGCCAAGGACCCCAATGTGCTTATGGTGCAAAAGGGCAAGGGCTTTAAGAAATCCTCTGCTAAGGATAAGGGAAAGGCTAAGGCTGTCCAAGTCTCGGACAAGGACACGCCAAAGCCCAAGCCCAAGTCTAAGGCTGGGCCTAGTGACATCTGCAGGTTCTGTAAAGAACCAGGGCATTGGAGGAGAGAATGTAAGAAATTCCAAGAAGGTCTAAAGGAATTGAAGAAGAAGACTCTCGAGACTTCTTCATCAGGTATTTTTGTTATAGAAGTTAATACAACTACTTCTGATAATACCTCATGGGTTATGGATACTGGTTGTGGGGCTCATATTTGTACTAATATGCAGGCACTCAGCAACAGTAGGAGGCTGAAGCAAGGACAAGTGGAGCTGCGAGTTGGGAATGGAGCGAAAGTTCCTGCACTAGCTGTAGGCACATACTTGTTGTCTTTACCTTCGGGAATTATTTTAGAACTCAATAATTGTTATTTTGTACCTGCGATAAGCAGAAATATTATTTCAATTTCTTTGTTGGATTTGGAAGGTTATGATTTTTCAGTTAAGAATAAATTATGTTCCTTCAATCGCAACAATTTGTTCTATGGTTGTGCCCCTCTTACGAATGGGCTTTACATACTTGATCAATCCGCGCCAATTTATAACATTGATACCAAACGGTTCAAACCTAATGAGGAGAACCGAACGTTTCTATGGCATTGTCGTTTAGGGCACATCAGCGAGAAACGCATCAAGAGGCTCCATTCGAATGGACTTCTTGGCTCATTTGACTTTGAGTCATGTGAGAAATGCGAATCCTGCATGATGGGCAAAATGACACGGGCCCCCTTTAATAAACCTAACGAGAGGGCCAGTGACTTATTGGGCCTGATACACACTGATGTGTGTGGCCCAATGTCCACAAATGCAAGAGGAAACTATCAGTACTTCATTACCTTCACTGATGATTTCAGTAGGTATGGATATGTTTATTTAATGAAACATAAGTCTGAATCTTTTGAGAAGTTCAGAGAATTCCAAAATGAAGTACAGAACCAACTTGGCAAAAGCATTAAGGTTCTTCGGTCCGACCGAGGAGGAGAATACTTAAGCCAAGAATTCAGTGATCATCTAAGAGAGTGTGGGATCGTGTCCCAAATCACTCCTCCTGGAACACCTCAATGGAATGGTGTGTCTGAGAGGAGAAATCGGACCTTATTGGATATGGTTCGATCCATGATGAGTCACACAGACCTTCCAATATCCCTTTGGGGATATGCTCTGCTAACAGCAGTGTTCACTCTAAATAGAGCGCCATCGAAAGCAGTAGCAAAGACACCATATGAATTATGGACTGGAGTAGCTCCAGTGCTGTTTTATCTTAGAATTTGGGGTTGTGAAGCCTATGTCAAGAGATTAATCTCAGACAAGCTTACACCAAAGTCTGATAAATGCTACTTCATTGGTTATCCGAAGGAAACCAAGGCTTATTACTTCTATCTACGTTCCGAGAACAAGATCTTTGTTGCCCGGGATTGTAACTTTCTTGAGAGGGAGTTTCTCTCTAAGAAAGACAGTGGGAGTAAGGTACTGCTTGAAGAAATTCAAGATGAACAGGATACTGCTCAACCTAATGAGGAAGAGCAGCAGGAGGACCTACAAGAAATTGTAGAGCCTGAACCTATAGTACCTGAAACTCGAAGATCCGGGAGGATCCGTCACGAACCCGAGAGATATCAAGGATTCCTCGTGACTAACTGTCATGATCTTCTGATCATTGATGGTGATGAACCATCGAACTTCAATCAAGCCATGATGGGCCCAGATTCCTCTAAGTGGCGTAAGGCCACTGATTCCGAAATGGACTCCATGTCGGTCAACCAAGTGTTTTCGTTGGTTGACTTACCCGCAGGTGTAAAAGCCATCGAGTGCAAATGGATCTTCAAGAAGAAGATTGACGTGGATGGAAATGTCCAGATTTATAAAGCCAGGTTGGTGGCAAAAGGTTTCAGACAAGTTCACGGTGTGGATTACGATGAAACCTATTCCCCAGTGGCAATGATGAAATCTATTCGGATTCTACTAGCAACTGCAGCTTTTCATGATTATGAAATTTGGCAGATGGACGTAAAAACCGCCTTCCTGAATGGAATTTTGGAAGAGGATGTGTATATGACACAACCTGACGGTTACATAGATCCAAAGAATGCTGGGAAAGTATGCAAGCTTCATAAATCCATTTATGGATTGAAGCAAGCATCGAGGAGCTGGAATCTTCGTTTTGATGAAGCGATCAAGCAATTTGACTTCATCAGAAACGAAGAGGAACAATGCGTGTATAAGAAAACTAGTGGGAGCAAGATAGTATTTCTTATTCTGTATGTCGATGACATACTGCTTCTCGGAAACGATGTTCCAATGCTGAAGTCGGTAAAGGACTGGCTTGGAAGTTGTTTTTCCATGAAAGACATGGGTGAAGCCGCATACGTTCTTGGAATCAGGATCTACCGGGATAGATCTAGAAGGCTGATAGGTTTGTGTCAAGATTCATACATTGACAAAGTCCTGCATAGATTCAGCATGACAGATTCCAAGAAGGGCTTCACGCCAATGGTACATGGCACAACGCTAAGCAAGAAGCAGAGCCCTACGACGGCTGCTGAGCTTGAGCGCATGAAGAATATTCCTTATGCATCTGCAATAGGATCTGTCATGTATGCCATGATCTGTACTCGTCCTGATGTTGCTTATGCATTAAGCATGACGAGTAGATACCAGTCAAATCCAGGTGAAAACCATTGGATTGCCGTCAAGAACATCCTGAAGTATCTAAGACATACTAAGGACAAGTTCTTGGTATACGGTGGAAGTGATGTGCTTAAAGTCAGTGGATTCACGGACGCAAGTTTCCAGACAGACCAAGATGATTTCCGGTCACAGTCCGGTTATATCTTTTGTCTGAATGGCGGTGCAATCAGTTGGAGAAGCTCCAAGCAAGACACCGTTGCTGATTCCACTACAGAAGCTGAATATATCGCCGCTTCAGAAGCTGCGAAGGAAGCTGTTTGGATACGAAAGTTCATTATTGAACTAGGTGTGATACCAAATGCGGCTGAGCCTCTGGCACTGTTTTGTGATAACAATGGTGCTATTGCTCAGGCAAAGGAACCAAGATCACACCAGAAATCCAAGCATGTTCTAAGAAGATTTCACTTGATACGTGACATCATTAATAGAAAGGAAGTCAAGATCAGCCGAGTTCAGACTGATGATAACGTCGCTGATCCGTTGACAAAGCCACTCCCAAGACCTAAGCTCGAGTTCCTGACTGAAGCTGTAGGCATTAGAAACATTGAAATGTAATCTAAATTTGAGTGGGAGTTTGAGGGCTTTATTTAGTTATTTGATATGTTCTTGTAAAATATTTTATGTTTAATGAAATTATTATTTCAAGATTATTTTAACTGTGATGAAATAATCGTTCCAAAGTGATATGAACCATTTTGTAGGTCATCGAAGTAAGTGACTTGATCTTGAGTTATCAAAGTCGTTTAGCTTGATCATGAGACCCTATATTTGATAGATGGCTTATATCATCATGTCCCTAGTCGAAGGTTGTTGAAATTGGAACACCAACAACCGTGTGAGACTAGATTGGTATGTGACTTATGACAAAGTCTCAGTGTGTCATAGATGCGCGGCATCAAAGTCAGTACATAGGTGTATGTAGGGTACATACGACCGGACAAGACCCGATTATAAGAACTCTTCAGGATATTTATATCTGTGTCATAAGAGATTCTTACTACGACTATAGAGTATAGTCCTTAGACCTGAGTTCGCATGCATGTGACTGCACATGAACTAATGCGCTTTGATCATTGTCTAATGTTGTCGTTAAGCGATAGTTATAAGGACCTTGTTTGGGTGTATTATGAAATGAGTAGTTTACAGTGATGGAACAAGACGGGATTTGTCCCTCCAATATAAATGGAGTGAATATCTCTAGGCCAATCGGAGATTTGAATACTGGAAAATGCATGGCCATGCTCAAACGGACTTTCCCGAGTCGTTTGTATTGTCAGTATCAAATCAGAGTCCGATGAACAAGATTAGGCTTTATAAGGATGACACTAATCTTGCCTTATGACTAATCGAGATATTGAGACAAAAGGATTATGAATACAGAGATTCCAGTTCAAGTGGGAGATTGTTGGAATTTTGTCCAGTAATCTCTGTACTATCTCTAGAAAGTAAGAGTATGTCAATGATCAGACATAAGTCATATAATACTGGGGGTCATGATGGCTTGCTAGAGTCCGCTCATGATCTATAAGTTTTGGACTTATTGCCTTAATTATATGATCCCATATGGGTCACACGCCTAAGCTAACGGGAAAATACGAAGGAACGGTTTAGCAGAAGTACGGTAAAAGTGCTAGGCATTTACTGTACTTAGAGAGACAAAAGGGCCTGATTAAATCCAAGGGATTTAATCAGAACTGAGAATTGGGCCCAAAAGCCCATGAGAACTAGAAGGGATTTTAATGAGTAAAATCAGACCTAGCTCTCTAATTTTTCTTAGCACTCTGCGCCTCCCATCTCTCTCTCTGCGCCTCCTCTCTAAGCTGGTCTAGCAGCCAAATTTCCCGGTGTGCGTGTGTGAGCCTTTGGAGGATCCATCTCTTGGTGGTTCTGCTGATCTCTGACCCTTACCTCCCATTCCGCTGCAAAACAAGGTAACAGGTGAGATCTATTATGTTTCTATTCAAGAGAACCTAGATCTGCATGTTTAGTAGGATGAATCAATCTGAGAATTAAATCAGGAGACACTAAACGATCCAACAATTATGTCCAGTAATCTCTGTACTGTCTCTAGAAAGTAAGAGTATGTCAATGATCAGACATAAGTCATATAATACTGGGGGTCATGATGGCTTGCTAGAGTCCGCTCATGATCTATAAGTCTTGGACTTATTGCCTTTATTATATGATCCCATATGGGTCACACGCCTAAGCTAACAGGAAAATATGGAGGAACGGTGCAGCAGGAGTACGGTAAAAGTGCTAGGCATTTACTGTACTTAGAGAGATTAAAGGGCCTGATTAAATCTAAGGGATTTAATCAGACTGAGACTTGGGCCCAAAAGCCCATGAGAACTAAAAGGGGTTTTAATGAATAAAACTTGACCTAGCTCTCTGATTTTTCTCAGCCTTCTGCGCCTCTCTCTCTCTCTCTCTCTCTCTCTCTGCGCCTCCCTCCCTACTGGTCTAGCAGCCAATTTCCTGAAGTGTGCGTGTGTGAACCTTTGGAGGAGCTGTCTCTTGGTGGTTCTGCTGATCTCTGACAATACCTCTCTAATCCGCTGCATAAATAAGGTATTAGGTGAGATCCCTTTATGTTTCTGCAAGAGAACCTAGATCCAATATGTTTAGGTGAGTTTAATCTGAGAATTAAACCAGGACAAACACTAAACAATCCTACATTCCAAGCCTAGGATCTAGGGTTCATGTAATTGAATCATTGGGATCTCAGAATTACCTGGTGATTAGCAGCGGAAGATTTGCAGATAATCGAGATCTAAAGCGCCTCAAATGCTGCGCCTCTACTGGTATCCACACGCACACAAACTGAACAGCAGGGATGCTAGTGCCTATAGAGATCCAATCTCTTCAGAGGTTTCTATCTGTGTTCTGGTGGCTGTGAATTAGGTTAGAATTAGTTTAGGTCGACCATATATCTTATATATGTTGACTTAAACCATGACGGAATTTAACCAACGATTAACCGAATTAATCTGATTAATCCGCGAGTGCATCGATCGTTGCACTATATGCATCGATCGATGCAGTCCCAGAACATTGATATCGAATGCATATCAAATATGCATTCACTAGATCATTACATTAATGATCAACCTCGTCTTTAACGTCCAGTTTGCTTAGGTGTGTGACCCTGTAGGATCATATAACACTAGCAATGAGTTCTAAACTCATTGATCATAAGTGGCTTCTAGCAAAGCATTATGACTACCCAGTATTATATGATTGTCTCATCTCGACAATACAACTATCACTTAGAGCAAGTACAATAGATTTCAGGACATTCCCAACAATCTCCCACTTGTACTGGAATCATCTATTCCCATAATCCCTTCGTCACTATATCTCGATCTAGCATAAGGCAAGAACCGTGTCATCCTTATTGAGCCAAGATCATGTTCATCGAACTCCGATTTATACTGACAAGACAAACGACTGACAATCACCTCGTTTGAGTGTGGCCACACATTTCTCAGTATCAAATCTTCGATGGGCCCTGAGATATTTATCTCCTGTTATATAGGAGGGACAAATCCCATCTTGTTCCATCCCTGTCTCTTCACACGCTTCATGATACGCCCAATCAAAGCCTTTATAGTCACCAGTTACGGCTGACGTTTGACAAGGTTAAAGCGGACCAATTCACATGTAAGAGAACATGATGAACTCAGGTCTAAGGACTATACTCTATAGTCGTAATGAAAACTCTCATGACACTTATATAACTATCCCGTAGAGTTCTCATCAGTGGGTCAGGTCCGATCATGTGTTCTCCAACACATATCTATGTGATTGACTTTAATACTCTTATTAATGACTCCATGAAACTTAGTCATCAGTCACCTCACATACTAGTCTCACCCGGTTGTTAATGTCCCACTTTAACAACCTCGACCAGGGACCAACATAATTTATGTCATTTATTATCTATAGGGTTTCATGATCAAGTCACATACTTGATGACCTATAAAATGTCATAAATTACTTTGGGACTATTATTTAATAACCATTATTAAATAATACAGATGTCAGATTTCAATAACATAATCAAATCATGTTTATACGAACATCATATCATAACTAAAATTAATAACAATGACTCCCACTAAAATTAAGATCACATCTTAAGACATCTAATGCCTTTAGTAGTAGTCTGACCCTCATTCGCCCTTGCTCAGCGTGTGTCAAAAGACACTGCGTCTTGCTAAGAGTAATACCAAGAGTCATTTGCACGAAGCCCTTATTGGAATCCTGTATATTGGACATGTGCAAGGCCTTATCACTATAAGTATCTTGACACAATCCAATTAGCTTATCCAATCTATCTCTATAGATTCTTATTCCAAGAGTGTATACGGTTTCTCCCATAATTTTATCGAAAAACAACTTTCGAATCAAGTCTTAACAGACTGAAACAATGGAACTTCATTTCCGAGAAGTAGTATGTTATCAACGTACAATACCAGAAATGCAACTGCGCTCCCACTAATCCTCTTGTAAACATACGGTTCCTCTTCATTAATGACGAAGTCAAACCTTTTGACTGCTTTATCAAAACGAAGATTTCAACTCCGAGATGCTTGCTTCAATCCATAAATGGATCGGTGAAGCTTGCATATCTTCCTAGCTTCATTAGGATCAATGAAAACTTCAGGTTGTGTCATGTACACATCCCTTTCCAGAATTCCATTAAGGAAAACTATTTTCACATCCATCTGCCAGATCTCATAACCATTATGAGTGGCGGTTGCTAGGAGAATCCGAATGGACATAAGCACGGTGTCTGGGATTAGGTTTCTTCACAGTCAATACCACGAATTTACTTGAAACCTTTTGCCACCAACCTTGCTTTGTACATCTGAAAATAACCATCCCATTTCGGATTCAACGGCTTTCAGCCATTTTCGGAGTCAAAGGCCCATCATTGCTTCTTCAAAATTCGCAGGCCCGTCTCTTTCAATGATCAGTAGATCACGGCAATTGGTTACGAGAAATCCATATTTCTCGGGTTCGTGACGGATCCTTTCGGATCTGCGAGCTTCAGTTTTCTGTAAAAGTCGCGCACACATATCTCATATGTATACTTTTATCACGACCTAATTAACCAAGATTTAAACTGTAGTTAATTAAGTCATAAACCAAAATAAATATTTGGTTCGCGATCTGTGTCGATCGATGCAACTTTTGTGTCGATCGACACTTCTTCAGAAACTCGCCATTTAAATGTATATCGAATATACATTCACCAGATCCTTTATAAACTCTAGGCACCACAGGTGCAGGTTCTACAACTAGTTGTAGATCCAATTGCTGCTCTTCCTCATCAGGTTGAGCAGTCTCCTGCGTTTTTCGAATTTCTTCGAGTTGTACTTTTACTCCCACTGTTCTTCTTGGAAATAAAGTCTTTCTCAAGAAAACATAGTTCCGAGCAACAAACAATTTGTTCTCGAACTGGTTGTAAAAGTAACATGCCTTGGTTTTGGTAGGACAGCCAATGAAGCAGCACTTATCAGATTTGGGTGTGAGCTTATCAGAGATTAAACGTTTTATATAAGTCTCGCAACTCCAAATCTTCATGATGGATAAATCAGAAACATTTCCATTCCACATCTCATGTGGTATCTCTGTGACTGATTTTGATGGAACTCTATTTAAAGTAAACTCAGACATTTTTAGAGCGTATTCTTAGAAAGATAATGGAAGATCTAAGTGACTCATCATTGATCGAACCATATCTAATAAAGTCTGATACAGGAGGAGTGAATTGTGAAACACTTTCACAATCTCTCAGATGATCACTAAATTCTTGACCTAAGTATTCACCTCCATGATCTCATCGTAGAGGTTTAATACCTTTGCCAAATTGATTATGTACTTCATTTTGGAACTCTTTGAACTTTTCAAAGATTCTGACTTATGCCTTATAAATAAGGCATAACCGTACCTTCTGAAAATATCAGTAAAGGTAATGAAGCACTGAAAATTTCCTCTAGCATTTGCGCTTATCGGGCCATGTACATCCGTATGTATAATGCCCAATAATCCTCTGGCCCATTCATTTTATCCGTTCGTTCGCAACCTGTATCGATCGTTGCATACATGCATCGATCGACACTACCTTTGTTGAAAGGGGCCTCTGTCGTTTTCCAATAAATAAGATTCACTATACTCATTATGATTCATAATCAAATGAGCCCAAAAGCCCATCACTATGGAGCTTCTGAATCTGTTTCTCATTTATTTGACCCAAAACGACAATGCTAGAAAGAAGTTTGATTCGTATCATTTGACTTGAATCTCTTGGTATTAATGTTATAGTTAGGCACATTCTGGTTTAGAACATAAATTTCATTCTCTAATGGATTGCTACTATAAAATATATCACTGTAATCAAATGAATAACACTTATTCTTGATTTGAGAACTGATATCCTTCCATATCCAAGCAAGGATTAGAAATAATCTGTCTGCTCATAGCAGTTACATAGTAGCAGTTTTAAGTTCAAAACATGCCATAAAAGGAAAAACAAATGAAATACTCCTACGGTTAATGCAGCAACTCTTGCTCCATTCACACTCATAGGTCCACTTGTCCTTTCTCCATAGTCCTACTTTTGCTCAGGCCCTGCACATTTTCACAAAATATGAGTACCACAGCTGGTATCCAATACCCAACAAGTAGGATTATAAGAAGTAACATTTACTTCTATAACATAATACCTGAAGAAGAAGTCTCGTACGTCTTCTTCAGCTTCTCATAATCTTCCAAGAATTTATTGCAGTTTCTTTTCAAATGCCCATAACCATTACAATAACGGCACTTAACATCTTCAGAAGGACTGGTTTTAACCTTAGGAACATGGCCATACTCGCTTGGATTCACAATCGAGCTCGTCTTGCCATCACCTTTGTTCTTACCAAGTTTCTTAAACTTATTACCCTTTTGTACCATAAGGACATTTGGGGTGTCCTTCTTGATGTTAGGTTCAGCAGTCTTAAGCATCCCATGCAATTCAGTCAACGTCTTCGTCAAGTTGTTCATGTTATAGTTCATAACAAATTGATCATAGCTTGACGGCAGTGACTGAAGAATGATGTCAGTAGCCAACTCTTGGCTAATGGGACAATCCAGTTTCCCCAGGTTATCAATATAACCCATCATCTTAATGACATGAGGACTAACTGGTTCGCCCTTTGGTAGCTTGCACTCAATCAGAGATCTAACCGTCTGGTATCTCTGAGTTCGTGACTGCTCCTGAAACATACTTTTCAGGCCAGTGATCATCTGTATTGGCGACTCGACGTACTCATATTGCTTCTGCAATTCCGAGTTCATGGTAGCCAACATGAGACAACTCACATCCACCGCATCATTAGAATGCTTATCCCAAGTATCCTTATCTGACTGCCAGGCATTGGCTCGGTACTTCTTGGGGAGAACTTTCTCAAGGACATAGTCCTTTTTCTCCTGTTTGAGAACAATTCTCAAGTTCCGATACCATTCAAGAAAGTTGGATCCATTTAACTTGTCCTTCTCAAGGACGGATCGCAGGGAGAAATTGTTACGATGGTTTGTGCTAGACATAGCTGAAAAACAAGGGAGGTTTTAGTTATGATGTTCAAGAAATGAGAAGTCTTAACTATTAAGAAAACTCGCATTATATTCAAACAATGTTTCCTCAGATGAATATAATGATCCAAGACCCATACTTCACTAAAATTGAGTGAGCCACTGGCTATTATCCAAATTTAGCTATCTAGGTAAGCAACAACTTTGCTAGTTATATCCAATATAACTCTTGGTTGTGGATTGACATCTTATGTCAAATCCACCTGATGTCTCTGAGCCCAAAACGATTTTGATGGCCTAGTCAAGTAAACCAATCTCTTTAGTCATGTAATTGTCGATGTCTTGCACTGCAAATCCATCAACACGATTACCTCTGTCTTACTCATGTAATTGTGAACATCTTGCACTGCAAGTCTATCACACAATTAAATGGGTCTTGACAGTTGACAAGATTGGAAAGACATCAAGTATCACTTGATATTTGGTTGAGGAACAGAACCTTAAAACGTTCAGTTTTATTATGTTTTAATTCTTATAATTAATTGATTTATCTTGCTTCGGTTCTGTGATTTCAGGTTCAATAACCTAATCATCAAATCTGATGTCGACCGATACTACTATAGTGTCGATCGATGCAAGATAACCAAAAGCAATCCGCGATAACCGATCAATCCAATTGACCCGGTTTTGAATACCGGTCAGCGTCGATCGATGCTACATTAGCATCGGTCGATGCTAACCTAATCAAACCAATCGCAATTAAACCATTCACAGTGTTCGACCATCATTAACCAAGCTCGATAACCGGTCCAATCCAATTGAACCGATTCATCAATCTCGCGAGGTTTGTGTCGATCGATGCAACGCTTGTGTCGATCGACACAAGGCGAAAACTAAGGTTTATTCGGGTTTTCGCCCTGCATCGATCGATGCCGGATTGGCATCGATCGACACCATGCGAAAAACCCTAAATTTTATTCGGGTTTTCGCCCTGTGTCGATCGATGCCGGATTGGCAACGATCGACACTATGCGAAAAACCCTAAGACGTTTTTCGAACAAACCCTAAACTAGGTTTTTCATGAAAACGAATTTTAGCAAGTTTGTATCAACCATACACAGATTCAGATTCAACTAATCTAGTCAACATGCTACAGATTCAATGGAACCCTAAAGCTCTGATACCACTGAAGGGAATTTCTAGCAGATCCTAATCCAATTAGGCAATCCTGGTCTGAATTCCAAGCCTAGGATCTAGGGTTCATGTAATTGAATCATTGGGATCTCAGAATTACCTGGTGATTAGCAGCGGAAGATTTGCAGATAATCGAGATCTAAAGCGCCTCAAATGCTGCGCCTCTACTGGTATCCACACGCACACAAACTGAACAGCAGGGATGCTAGTGCCTATAGAGATCCAATCTCTTCAGAGGTTTCTATCTGTGTTCTGGTGGCTGTGAATTAGGTTAGAATTAGTTTAGGTCGACCATATATCTTATATATGTTGACTTAAACCATGACGGAATTTAACCAACGATTAACCGAATTAATCTGATTAATCCGCGAGTGCATCGATCGTTGCACTATATGCATCGATCGATGCAGTCCCAGAACATTGATATCGAATGCATATCAAATATGCATTCACTAGATCATTACATTAATGATCAACCTCGTCTTTAACGTCCAGTTTGCTTAGGTGTGTGACCCTGTAGGATCATATAACACTAGCAATGAGTTCTAAACTCATTGATCATAAGTGGCTTCTAGCAAAGCATTATGACTACCCAGTATTATATGATTGTCTCATCTCGACAATACAACTATCACTTAGAGCAAGTACAATAGATTTCAGGACATTCCCAACAGTTTCTCCAACTGAATGGCGTAAATTTGTCAAAGCAAAGACTAGCTCAGCCTTTAAGGTAAAATGTTATATTTTCACATAGACTTATGCATTGGGATGTGTATAACTAACACTCATATCCTAGGTTGTGAGTGATTCTAACAAAGAGAGAAGGAAGTTACAGATTCCTCACACCTCCAGCCGTAGGGGAATGGTCAGGCTCGCAGAACAAATGGTAAGATAGTTTAACTTAATGCTTCTAAGACTTGCATATATTATTAACTCACTGAAGACAATTGGTGTCTTGTTCTTTCAACAGAAAAAGAGAGCGGCGAACCATCTCAAGTGACTAGACTAAAGGTGTGGGTCAAGTCTCGTACTAAAAGGGATGGTACACCAGTCAATACAAAAGCGGCTGAGAAGTTTGTAAGTAACTGAATTAGTATTGGATGTTACTGAATACTACCTTCTTTAATTTTTGATTCATGTAATGCAGAGAAAGGCAGCTGAGCTTGTTGACAGTGAAGGTCCATCCGACTCAACAAACCCAAGAGAAGATCACCTTACGCAGCTCTTAGGTCCTGATAATCCTGGTCGGATTAGGGCAATGGGTAGAAGCATGAATATGACCAAGTTATCTTGCTTTCAAGTAAAGCAGCACTTTATGGCTCAAATGGAAGAGAAGCAGTATCAGCTGATGGACAAGGTGTCTTATTTAGAAGATGAACTAGCCAAATTCAAGAGGCATGAACCTGAGATGGGTGAAAACTCAGCTGATGCAAGAGTAAGTCAGTTGTTTCTTTGTTAATTTTAGTTATCTTTTATTTTAAATTCTGACATGTTCAACCCACCAATTTGTAGAGTGTTAAGTCAAGAACCGAACCTAAATGTATGTTAGTTGATTGGGACCTTACTAAAGACAATGTTGCTGAGGGACGTCTTGTTTCTTCTGACCCGAATGACCATGTGAATGAAATCCCTTTAGGCCCTAATGCTGTTAAAGTTTTGGTTGAAAGTGCAATCAACGGAGAAGCCTTTCTATGGAGACCTGCTCCTGAGATATATAATGTTGACCAAGCTGTAGGAGAAATGATTGCATGGCCGGCCAGTAGGTGTGTTATTATTGATCACCATGGGTTCAACGTTGAAGACGTTCCTCTTCTGGTAAAGTCTTTGATACATAACTTTAATTTAGTTATGCTTGACTTGTCTATGCTTAGAGTAATCGTATTCTTTTCTGTATGTATGATAGAGCCCAAGGACTGATTCTTTCAACAAATGCAAGCTTCTGGATTGGGCTCAAAGTGATGATGTTATTGTTGCTGAAGGGCGTTGGCAGTGTCGAGAATCAAAAGCTACGGTTAATGGTCTTCCGCTGGGATCAAATGCAGTTAAGGTATTTGTTGATGTGGTCCATGAACCTGAGACATTTCTATGGAGGCCAACTAAAGAGAAGCCATACCTTAGACAATCGGTTAAGTGTTTTGTTTCATGGCCTGCGAAGAAGTTGGTGTTTGAAGATTCCACAGCTGTGCCTGTTACATGTCCAACGCCTCCTGCAGAGAATCATACAAGTTCAATTAATGAAATCCCTGAAGTTTCAGTTTTTGCATCACCAAGTCCTAGAGCTCCTACACAGAAAAGTCCACTGTCATGTCCAAAAGCTCCAGCCGTAAAGAAAACTAAACCAGCTCCACAATCACCTACTCGAAGATCTCTGGTAATTATTTCAGGCCTTATTAACTACTTTGATGTTATTGTGTTGAAACCATATAACCAAACAGTCTATGTTTGATTCATTACAGCGTCACGGTCCAACTACAGTGGCGAAAGAAAATTAGAAGTGCAAGTTGTGGGACATTACAGGAAAGAAGGTGATTGTTGCTGAAGGTCGCTGGGCTTCAGACAACCCAGAAGACCGCTGCCATTTTGTTCCCTTGGGGCCTGATGCAGTAAAGGTTTGGATTGATGTAGTGAAGGTGTCAACTGCAGTAGTTTGGCGCCCATCAACTGAGATAGAGTGTATGGGAGATGCTATTAGATCAACCATCGCATGGCCAAAAGACAAAGTGTCCTTGACTTAGATCAGGTTAACTCTAGACTTGAATGAAGACTGTTAGTATGATGATGGTTTCTGGAAATGTTGTGTGATATTATGTGTATGTTTGATATGTTTCTGGTACTTGGATGTTGTTGTTGGATTAAGACTTTATGTTAAGTTTTATGAAAAGTTAATGAAATCAGGTGCATTTGGAATGGTTATATGTACATTTCATAGCATGTTAGACAAGTATTACTAATGCCATCTTAACATATATAATTGCATATAAAAAACTGTTATAAAGTCTCATTTCATAGCAAAAGTATTGAGCCGTAGTAGATCGAAACTATAGCTTATATAGGTCCGCTATCTGTTTATGTTAGAGCGTTTTATATACGCTATTATAGAACAAGTATACCACGTATATAAAACGCTATAATAGATTGTGTCAAACATAGCAACCAAATATTAACGCTATTATATGCAGACAATAACATAGCACGAAAGACAAGCTATCGTAGGGGGGGTCTATTATAGCTGCCGCTGTCAGAGCGTTTGTGGAAACGCTATCTATAACGTATGATGGCTTGTATCGTGTGCTATGAATGTTGATTTTTCTTGTAGTGCTAGTTTTTCTCTTGAACAATATTTTTTGTTTAACCAATTAAACCCTTAATTTATGGTGATAAAGGTTATAAGTAATCAACCAAAATAATAAATAATAAACTTATTATTATATTGCTGAGAAAGAAAGAAGAGAGACTCGTGTCACCCTTCAACTAGCTATTTTCAAAGTGGAAAGTTGGAGGATAGCAAACCAGAAGGAATGTGAGGTAAATGTAGATATCTCTCCACAACGGATTTTGATGGAATATCCCTTCGAGACTCGTTCTATCTCTATATGCCAGATTGATGCCTCATGGATTGATCATGGTATTGTTGGTGGACTGGGGTAGTGTCTAGAGGATAATATGAGTTGAGTCCTAGTAGGCGAGAAGGGGTGCAGGAGAAGCCTATCACCGCTTCATGCGGAATTGGACCGACTCATTTGGGCTATGGAGAGTTTGCTACAGGGGTATTCTCAATGTTAGAATTGAAACTGACTGTGTGAATCTTCTAAAGATGATCGAAGATCCAGGAAACTGGCCGGACTTTACTTTAGATTTGGATATCGTCGCCACTATTAAAGAGAAATTTTTGTATTTTAGTCTGTTTCACATTGAATGTAGTGATAAAGTAATTGTCGACATCCTTGGTAAAAGGATTAGGACACAAGATCGAAAATTTTCGCTTGTAAGTCATAGTTTAAATTAAAAAGCGTATGTGACAAACAAAAAGAAAAAAAAAAAAAAGAGAACAAAAAAACCACTGAGAAAAGAAAAGAAGAGAGAGAAGAACAACAGTAGTGCATAGTCTTTGCATTTCACACAACATCGAAAGCCATAAATAATCAAAAAGCTTTAAACTTTTTTCTTTCTCCTTTGTACTTCTTTTCTTTCAAACTCAAAATTCGATCCGCAGTATTTGAAGAACAACAATAGACAAGAATTGAGGAATCAAGGTATTTCTTTCTTTCTCTCACCACAAATTGCGGGTCTATGTCTCGGTGTGGTCTCCATGTTGTGTAAATTTTTTCCTAATCTTGAGGTTTCATTACATCTTGTCTCTGTTCCTGTTTCCGCTGAGATCGAGCTTTTGTCAGAATTATATGATTTGAGGTTCGGTTCGGTTCATTTTCCGCTGACCCAAGCTTAGGGTTTCCGGCTTGATTTTGTTTTTCCCCCAATTTTGAGCGTACGTTTGGTATTGCCAGTGATCCCCACATTTAAAACGAATTAAGTTGTGTTCTACCTTGAAATGATCATGTAATTGGACTTATTTCTTTCCAAGTAATCCATGGAGAATTCTGCAATTTTGATTTGAGTACATAAAATTAGGTTTTGGTTAGCAACGAAGTTTCTGATGCGGAAGTTGTCAACTTTGAGTTCTGTTTAGGTTAGTTGATAAAACCTTTCTTATTAACTTGCTTCTTGTTGTAGGTGTGAAGCAGAGTAGAAATCTAATCACTAGATGAATAATTGGAGTGGAACTCATTAAACATTTGACTAAACATTTGGTGTGAGGGGAGAGAAATGGAGACTGCCAAAGCTTGGCTGAGTAAGTTAAAATCGAAAGACAAGGTGAAATCTTCAAGAAAGAAGGAAGCCACGAGTAATGTGAAAGAGGGACCGAGAACAGCTGGAGGTGAAGAAGCGCTTTCAAATGTAACCAAGGAGAAAGCTGCTGCTGCTAAACTGTATATTGAAAATCATTACAAGATGCAAATGCAGAGTCTGCAGGAAAGAAAAGAGCGGTATTGTTTTTCATTACATATTTCTCTCTAGTGCCTTTTTCACTTTCTGGTTCTTTCTTGTGAGCTTACTTCCATTTCTTGGCTCTTTTACATTTCATGCAGACGCAAAATGCTTGAGAAAAAATTAGCTGCTGCAGAAGTCTCTGAGGAAGAGCAAAACAACTTGCTAAAGGATTTGGAGATGAAGGAAACTGAATACATGCGCCGTCAGAGACATAAAATGGGAGCTGATGACTTTGAGCCCTTGACAATGATTGGAAAGGGTGCATTCGGAGAGGTAGCATATCTGTCCTTTATCTCTTTTGTAGGTCACATTTGTTTTCTCAGGGAGCGTAACGTTTAGATAAACACCGAGGAAATGCCTTCTGGGAAGATGAACCTTTCTGCCATACTTCCTTTGCTTTCTATCATTAGTTCTGTAGTGGCTACTGGCTAGTAGAATTTATACAGCTGAGCTGATAAATTAGTTCAAATGCATCGCTGCACAAACTGAGAGGAGGAAATGTTTTCACATAACATTTTTGCGTAAAGATCCAAGGGTACATTCTAGCATGTGAATTTTGAAATCATAGGGCTTTTTAAATCGTGGCCTTATAATATTGCATGCCAATTTTTCTCTCTTTTTGCAGGTTAGGATCTGTAGGGAGAAGGGAACAGGCAATGTCTATGCAATGAAGAAGCTGAAGAAATCCGAGATGCTTCGCAGAGGCCAGGTATTTAGTTTCCTCCTAGGCGCTTTTGATTAAAATCTGTTTGGTTGGTTTTCTGTGTTTGTGAAATCTGATTTTCAGGTGGAACATGTAAAAGCAGAGAGAAATGTACTTGCAGAAGTTGACAGTAATTGTATTGTCCAACTGTATTGTTCTTTCCAAGATGAGGAGTATCTGTATCTCATAATGGAGTATCTACCTGGTGGGGATATGATGACTTTACTAATGAGGAAAGACACCCTTACTGAAGATGAGGCCAGGTTTTATATTGGGGAAACTGTCCTGGCTATTGAGTCCATTCATAAGCACAACTATATCCACAGGTCAGTGAAGCAGGACATATGACTTAGTTGCAGCTCCCATGTTATTTTCTTCTAAACGTCATTTTTTCCCCTTCCAATGTGATACAGAGATATCAAGCCTGATAATTTGCTACTTGACAGAGAGGGCCACATGAAACTGTCAGATTTTGGATTATGCAAACCATTAGACTGTAGTAATCTTCAGGAAAAAGATTTCACAGTTGCACGAAACGTTAGTGGGGCTTTACAAAGTGATGGTCGCTCTGTGGCGACAAGACGCACCCAACAGGAGCAACTGCTAAACTGGCAGAGAAATAGAAGGATGCTCGTAAGTTTGCCAAGATTGAATTATCCACTAAAATGTTTTCTCTCCATTGAGATAGAAATCTGTAATAGAATACTGAAGGTATTGATTTCAGGCTTATTCCACTGTTGGAACACCCGACTATATTGCCCCAGAAGTTCTGCTGAAAAAAGGATATGGAATGGAATGTGATTGGTAGGTGCAACCAACTATTTTGGGGTTTGTTCTCTTTGGTTTCTTTTTGTGCAGATAATTAATCTTGAGACTACCCTTATAGGTGGTCCCTTGGCGCCATTATGTATGAAATGCTTGTGGGGTTTCCGCCATTTTATTCAGATGATCCCATGACAACTTGTAGGAAGGTTATTAATCCATTGCTTTTGTAATCTACATAGAGTTTTGGTCTTTTTGTATCTCTTCAGTGATTCTAATGTGGAAACTTACTATTTCTCTATACACAGATTGTAAATTGGAGAAATTACTTGAAATTCCCAGAAGAGGTTAGACTATCACCAGAAGCCAAGGATCTTATTTGTAGGCTTTTATGCAACGTTGAACAAAGGCTTGGAACAAAAGGAGCAGATGAAATTAAGGTGTTGTTTTAACTCTGAGATTCGAAGTTCCCTTATCCAATATTTTTGCGAGAAACCCTAAAAACGCTTTGACTGGTTTCTTATAGGGTCACCCTTGGTTCAGAGGTACCGAATGGGGAAAATTGTACCAAATGAAGGCTGCTTTTATTCCTCAAGTCAATGATGAGTTGGACACCCAAAATTTTGAGAAATTTGAAGAGGTAACATACTGATACTATCAGCTCATGATATATATATTGAAACATTGGTATGTATATACTGAAGTATTGGTGCAACAGATGATATGTGTGCTCCTGATAAAGAAAAGAGAAAATGCATAAAATAGCACAAAAAACATACCTTATCATAAATATAGCACCAAGAGAAATAATTCACATTTTTAGCATTATTTTAATTATAAAGACTTTTATAGCATTATATAATTTAGGGTTTAGGGTTAATTATTTAGGGTGTAGGGTTTATTATTTAGGGTTTAGTATTTAGGGTTTATTATTCAAGGTTAGGGTTTAGTATTTAGGGTTTAGGGTTTAGTATTTAAGATTTAGGATTATGGCTAATTTAGTGACAAAACATGTTTTTGTGCTATTTTTATGATTTTTCTTCCTTGTTGCTATATTTTTGACAAGTCATGTTTTTGTGCTATTAATGCGATTTGCCCTAAAGAAAATAATGTATACTATTCTCTAATTTCTTCTGAGACAGACTGACAAGCAACTTCCAAAGTCGTCAAAGTCAGGTCCATGGAGAAAGGTATGACATAGCCATTGACTTTCTCACGGATCACGATTTATTTGCATTATCAAATTCAGCCGCTTTGTTTTCTAGTAGATGAATAACCATACTTTCAAATTTTTTCTATAAGTGGGTTCCGGTGTGTGGTTTATGATACTATGAACACCGGTTAAGAGACTGCATGCAACAAAAAGCTCAGAATGATGAACCAAAATTTTCCTTGTGTCAATTTAGATATTGAAAGAGCTGCTTGGAATGCTATTAATCTGCCAATTAAGCATGTGACATGTGTTTCATGAATCACATCCCTTTTGAGACCAACATGAGATAAATAAGAACCTGTCAGTAGAATGCGTGTCATGAACCAAAAGGAATCCTGTGAAGTTATAAGTAATAATATTTATATTTGCTACATGAGGTTGGCTTTCTTGTATCTTCTTCAGATGCTCTCGTCCAAGGACATTAACTTTGTGGGTTATACTTACAAGAACGTTGAAATCATAAACGATGACCAATTACCAGGGATAGGTATTTCACTTTACCTCCAATGCGTTTGAAGAAGAAGCAACATAACTAGACCGCCTTGTGGTTAATATTGCATTGTAATGTGCAGCTGAGCTGAAGAAGAAGAGCAATAAACCAAAGCGGCCTTCGATTAAATCCCTCTTTGGTAAATCCTTTTATCATGGGTTACATACAATTCATGTTGATTCTCTCTAACGACATTTGTGGGAAAAACATGAACAGAGGATGAATCATCTGGTGGCAAAACAACACACCAAGGAAGCTTCTTGAATCTATTACCGACGCAAATGGAAGATCCGGAGAAAGAAGGTAGTAAGTCCAGCTCATCCGGGTGAAGAAGAACCCTGATTTGACTGACACATTTGCACAGCCTGAATCAGAGACTCTTCTTATATAACTTATGTGTGTGTTTGATTTCGTTGAAAGCCTTTTTGTTTTCTCCAAACGAGTTGCAAATGATGATGGGGGTTTCAACAAAAAGTACAGTCTCCTATGGAAGCCAAGGCTTTCCCTGAAGGAGTGAAAGATAATTTTATTTAATTGTTTCAACACAGGGTTGTTATGCAAACCAAGAAAGAAAGAAAGATGAAGTAAATATTATTTCCGAATTGGTTTGTTTATTAATTTTCACAAGGAGAAGGAGAGAACTGATACTTTTTTTCATTGGTTTCTTTAGTTGATCAAAACTCATTGTACTACCCAACATCTCAAGATGAAATTTTCACCATCTAATACCATAACCCACGTTTGTTGTCTATGTGCAATTCGTTTAAAGATTTACTAGATTTTATAGCGCGGGTATATATTTTCTTTTAATTTTTTTGGTTATTGTTTTTTAAAAATAATTTGTTGTCTACTATATAATTGTATTAACTTAATATTTAGTCTAACATAAGTTTATTGCCGCTGAAGTGCGGTTTTTCTTTTTTAGAAGTAAGAGATGTTTTTGAAAATTTATTTTTTTGGAGACTCATTTGTTATAAATATATGATAAATTATTTAGATAATTATAGCGGACTGATATATAGTATCAATATTATTAATTATTTGACATAATCTTTATAAAAGATAAATCATTATATATATAAATGCATGATATAATTATAGATATTTTAATTTCTGTAATTATTTATTGGACTCACATTCAATTTTTTTGGTTTATATAATAGGAAAAATACTAATAATCCATAAATTATTTTATTGATGTATCATTACTATTTAAAACAATTAGTATTGTGGACAGTAAAAATTAATTCACTTTCAGGCCCAATTGATAAACACACAATCAAATTCAGTTCAAAATCATCTACTCTAATTTCTAATATGGACAAATATCTAATTACAATTAACTAAAAATTAGCGTGGCCCATGAAAAATTCAAATTCATTTTTAAAATCGGCCCGTTTTTAATCTATTACAATAGGTGGCCCAACAAACAACATCTCCTTTTAGAGTTTGAACATTGTTTTCTTTGTCTACCGACAACCAAAAAGATGACTATGATATTCCCCTTCTCATCTCTTCCATAAACGATTTCGCTTATTACCTAAATCCGTCCCAGAACAACCAATTTTCAGACAATTCTCAGGTATAAATCTATCTTTCTGTAAATTATTTCTTTTTTCAGTTAAGATTCTTCAAAATTCGGCTTAAACAAAATAAGAAATTGAATTTATTGTCGGACATATTTTATAGATCGATATTTGAAGATTTTTGTTTTTTCTTTGTAAGGATTAATTGGCCGCTAATTTAGATCAATCTGACGGTGGAAGCATAAGATCTTACGATGAAGATCCGTAGCTAGAGGCTGTAAAAGTGACACGCATCATGATGATAGTATAACCACAAGGATACCAAGGTGGTTCAGCTCCGGTTTCACCTGCCGGTTCAACTCCAACTGTATCTCATCATGAATCACGACATAATCAAGGAGACGGCTATAAGATTTAATTCATGATTCCAGCTATTAGAGGTGATGTAACTTTAAATTTCAGAAATTATTGGCAGATTTGCTTTCAATAAACTACGGTTTCAATGAATTATGAGGAATGTTATATCAATTATTAGAATGAAATGTTTTACATATATAACTAATCCTCTCATTGACCGTGTCGATTTTTTCATATATAGTTTACTGGATATGGGTTATTCAATTTTAAACTTGTTGTTTCTTATATCTATATAACATGATATTAAATCTCGACACCGTTAGAAGATTAAAATCGATTTTATAATAATTTTATAAAAATAAATTTTAAATTAATCTGAAGAAAAGACTCAAATAATTGGCCCAATTGTTTTAACTTCTTGGCCCGAGGCCCAAGAATTGGTCCATGTCTAAGACATGGCCCAATTGTCCAATTAAATGACATAACCGGTCTGGTTCATTAAAATTGGTCTAACCAAATTTTAATTACTACGATGACCACAATTGTCAACCGGTTATTTACTAAACCGGATTTTCTCAATTTATTTGGTCCAACCAAATCAAATTAGAAAATCCTGGTTTAGGCACAAAATCCAATAATTCTTTCGACATTGGATTTCTTATCCCGGTTTAACCAGACTTAATAAAATTATTAAATCTGTTTATTAAACCAGGACGAATTAATTTTAATCAAGTTTTAAACCGAGCCTTGAACCGAACCGAACCGATTTGGTCACGAACCAATCATGGTCGTGACCTAGCTTCTCTTCCAAGAAACGATCGTCCAGCCGCAACTCACGCTCGGGACGAGACGCGATGCTGACGATCGATCGGGACGTGACGAGCTGTGATCGGGACGGGATGGTACAGCCGGGAGAGCCGCGATCGTCCCACGCCAAGCTTCAGCGATCGGGCGTGATCGTGCAAGCTGCAGGAACGATCGGGATTGCTCGGGTCGATTGCTTCCCACGATCGCCGAGCGATCGGGACGGCAACGCACGCGAGCGGGACGGGCAGGACGCGATCAGCTTTGCGTCTTGCACCTCACGGTCGAGTGATCCAACCGGCCTTCAACCGATCACGGCTTGGCCGATCGGTGCATCATCTCGGCCGATCGCAAACAACAAGTCATATAGCTTGTTTTGCAATTTCAAAAATGTTTGTTCAGGATTCAATTCATGTTTCTTAAGTGTTTTGCTCTTATCAGTAGGTTGATTCAAAAACACACTTTAAACAATCCTAAACTTGAATCTAAACAAGAAAAACACAGAACCAATAGCTCTGATACCACTGAAGGATTGTTTAGGTTAATCCTGATTCAATTCCAGATTCAGATCATCCTAAACATGCAGATCTAGGTTCTTCTTGAATAGAAACAACAATGGATCTCACCTTATACCTGTTTATGCAGCGGAAAGAGAAGGTATATCAGAGATCAGAGAGCCACCGAGTGATAACTCCTCCAGAGGTTCACACACGCACACCAAACAGGAAGAGAGGCTGCTAGACCAAGGAAGAGGAGGCGCAGACCGAGAGAGAGTTGGCGCAGGGAGGCTCGGGTTGTGAGGATTCAGACTTAAGTTTTAATTATAAAACTTGTCTAATCCCTTTTGGGCTTTTGGGCCCAAATACCAATCTGATTAAATCCCTTGGATTTAATCAGACCCATTAATCTCTCTCTAAGTACGACAAATGCCTAGCACTTTTACCGTACTTCTGCTAAGCCGTTCCTACACATTTTCCCGTTAGCTTAGGCGTGTGACCCATATGGGATCATATAATAAAGGCAATAAGTCCAAGACTTATAGATCATGAGCGGACTCTAGCAAGCCATCATGACCCCCAGTATTATATGACTTATGTCTGATCATTGACATACTCTTACTTTCTAGAGACAGTACCGAGATTACTGGACACAATTCCAACAATTCCGTTGTGGTTTAAGCCGACATATATAAGATATATGGTCGACCTAAACTCACCCCTAACCTGATTCACAGCCACCGGAACTTGAAAAGAAACCTCTGAAGAGATTGGATCTCTATAGGCACTAGCATCCCTGCTGTTCAGTTTGTGTGCGTGTGGATACCAGTAGAGGCGCAGCATTTGAGGCGCTCTAGATCTCGATTATCTGCAAATCTTCCGCTGCTAATCACCAGATAATTCTGAGATCCCAATGATTCAATTACATGAACCCTAGATCCTAGGCTCGGAATTCAGACCAGGGTTGCCTAATTGGATTAGGAACTGCTAGAAATTCCTTCATGATGAACCACCAAGGCAGGGAAGTGCAAATAAAGATGCACCTAACAGCCACTTGAATGAGGAGGATCTTACACCAGTTGTTTCACAAGATCATCACCAAGGAGTGGAGCCATCTCAAGACCTAGTTCAAGAACAAGAGGACTTGAGTATGGAACAAGAGGTGATGGAACCACAAGAAGATGTTGAAGCTGCCGTAGAGGAAGAAGTTCAACCTCTTAGGAAAAGCAGTAGGACCAAGTTTCCGTCCAAATGGGTGGATAATCGCATATACTACAATCACCAAGCTGTAGCTCACCCAATTCAAGCTACTTGTTCTATTGCCCTTTTGCCACCCGATCATCAAGAATTCCTTGGAAAGATTGAGCAAAATCGAATTCCCAAGACTTATGAAGAGGCTAAAGATGAGAAGGTTTGGGTTGATGCAATTGGAGATGAAAGGGGAGCTATGGAAAGGAACCACACTTGGGATGTAGAATATCTTACAAAAGGAAAGAAGGCGGTTAGTTCCAAGTAGGTATTCACCATCAAGTACAAGAGTAATGGTGATATAGAGAGGTACAAGGCACGTCTGGTGGCTAGAGGTTTCACCCAAACATATGGAGAAGATTACACAGACACTTTTGCTCCAGTAGCTAAGCTACACACTGTGAGAGTTTCTCTATCCTTGGCTACCAACTTGTCTTGGGACCTTTGGCAAATGGATGTCAAGAATGCATTTCTTCAAGGGGAACTTGAAGAAGAAGTCTACATGACACCTCCACCCGGTCTAAAAGACCTTTGTGCACCCGGCCAAGTATTGAGATTGAGGAAGGCTATATATGGATTGAAGCAATCCCCAAGAGAATGGTACCACAAGCTTAACTCTACACTCACTAATCATGGTTTTAGGAAATATCATTCCGATCACACCTTGTTCACTCTGAAAAGTGACAAAGGCCTTGTCGTGGTTCTTGTATATGTGGATGACCTAATCATCACTGGTGATGATAAAGAAGGTATCCAATTCACCAAGGCCTTCCTCAATACCACATTTGATATCAAGGATCTCAGAGAGTTGAAGTACTTCCTTGGGCTTGAAGTGTGTAGATCACCAGATGGTTTGTTCCTCTCTCAAAGGAAGTACACACTTGATCTCTTGAGTGAAACTGAAAAACTTGGCTCAAAACCAGCCAAGACACCACTTGAAGATGGCTACAAGGTCAATATAAAGAGGGAGAAATCAGATGAGAAGTTCAAGGATGTCTCTCAATGTAGAAGACTTGTTGGAAAATTGATATATCTCACCCTTACAAGGCCGGACCTATGCTTTGCAGTCAATCAAGTGAGTCAACACATGCAAGAACCCACGGTTTATCATTGGTCGATGGTGGAAAGGATACTTAGATATCTCAAAGGGAGCCCCGGCCAAGGTATATGGATGGGAAAGAATGGTAATGCTGAGATTGTTGGGTACTGTGATGCGGATTGGACAGGTGACAGAATAGATCGAAAGTCTACAACCGGTTATTGCACCTTTATTGGAGGAAATTTGGTGACTTGGAAGACAAAGAAGCAAAAGGTTGTATCTTGCTCAAGTGCGGAAGCGGAATATAGAGCTATGAGGAAGCTAACAAGTGAATTGACTTGGCTCAAAGCTCTTCTTAAAGATTTTGGTATTGAGCAAGAAGGACCAATCACCATGCATTGTGATAACCAAGCCGCGATCCACATTGCCACTAACTCGGTGTTCCATGAAAGGACTAAAAACATAGAGATTGATTGTCACAAGGCCAGGGAGAAAATTGAAGATGGAACTGTTCTACCCTGCTATACAAGAAGTGAAGATCAGTTAGCAGACATTTTCACCAAGGCTGCAAGTCTCAAGGTTTGCGATCACATCTTTAGCAAACTAGGACTTGTTGCCTTACCAATCCATGATTAGAACTCTCCTGATTCATGTGCAGCATACTCTTTTTCCCTTGGTGTGGTTTTGTCCCAAGTGGTTTTCCACATCAAGGTTTTTAATGAGGTGTTGCCGTGATCATTCCAAGCTTAGTCTTTAGGGTGATTTCAAAGTCTAAGCTTGAGGGGGAGTATTGATCATGTAGTTATTGAGATGGAGATCAAGCATATCTTGTTGACAGGACTATTGTGTTGAGGATCAAAGGTGTACACTCAAGAAGATTAAAGGTGTACACTCAGTAGGATCAAAGGTGTACACTCAAGAGTAGTGTACGGGCACATCCAACTCAGATGTACACTAATCCGCGGGAACCAAATCGACCAATGCAGAAAACGTGAAACGGTCAATTTGGTGCTGTAGGAAACAAGCATGGTGTACGCCTTAGTGCAGCCGTAAACTCTCGCATCTTCCTTCCTCTCTCAGCCCATTTTACTTTAAATCCTGTCCAACGGCTCTATATCTTCTCTAACGTCTCTTTTTTTTCAAATTCAAGAGTCCTTAATGATTGTAGACTCCCATTTTAATACTCTATAAAGAGCTATGTAACATGAATCAATAAAAACACTCTTGGAGACTTATTCTCTCCACCATTCTCTCTAGCTTCATTATCTTTATCATTCCACATTATTCTCTTAAATTCTTTCACTTTTTGCTTTAGAGATATAAAAAATCAGAGTGTTCATTACTGAAGACAGATGAGCAAAAATCAGAGATCTATAATTTGTTTATGTAAAAGAGAAAAAATAATAATCATATTATTTGATACGTGGATGAAAAGGGGTGAGAGGCAAAAATGGATATACCCAACTACATGTAGTTTTCCTCTCATATAAACAACATGAATTTTTTAAAAGTGTGTTGTTTTACTTTTCTTAAAACAACCATGTTTCACTCTCCGTCTAGTTTACAGATGGTGCCACGTCATCGATACACGGACGTCCTATATAGCGGTTTGACCGTGACATTGAGAGTTGACTTGAATTTAATTGTGGTGGAGGGTTGATTCGAAAAAACTAACCATTTGAAGGGTTTTTTTTGAAGAAAACCCTTAAAAAATTAATTTAGGGTTCTAAACAATGTTATATTAATATTTATAAATTAATTTTATTGTATAATTAAAATTTAATTTTGCAAAAAAAAATACACCAAGGATTGAATAACACATGTATAATGGGGTTCTTATTGAGATATCATGGATTCTTATTTAAGCCGGCGGATCAAAATTTCCTGGTGGGAGCTTGTTCAAATCGTTGAAGGGTAAATTTTGATTTTCCATGGCTGATGACACGTGTGCAGTCGGTTGCCTGGGATCACGGAAGGTAACTGAAGATAAGAATCGTCGTATTGCTGTTGTTGTGGAAGATTAGCCAAAGGGTTGGTCATGAAGATGTTGTTGTTCAATGTGAGGTAATTGGTTGATGGATACTGTATCGAGGCATTTGTTGCGGCTTGATCGTTCGTAAAATACGGTGCCCCAATGAAGCTCGAGTTTAGGAGCGGTATAGAAGCCGTGAGAGAGGTGTTTGCTCCATCGTTATGCCAGCCAAAATCAGGTCGAGTCTCATTGGGAAGGACAGACTTTTTCTCGACATATAGACGGTACTTCTGCCATACAATCGCTGTAAATTGTTAGCCCTAGCTATAATTGATGGTTTCTTGTTGCACAAGAACCAAATCCTAGAATAATAGCATAAAACCAAGTAAAAGTTTCTGATAGAATATTACCTGAAGATGACTGGCTACCTGGTGATAAGTGAGTCCTTGCCTCCTTGGACATTCATATCTTCTTGCATACATTTGAGAATCATAGTCGGAATAGCCTCTGCTTTTAGCATTGTCGAAACGCAAAAAATAGTAAGATAATAAAAACGAAAACTTAGAAACCGAATATTATTTTTCATTTCTTTGCGAAAAACTTAATTTTTACATTTTAAAAAGTTAATTTTGCATATTTCGTTAAAAAAAAAAGATTTTATGTTTTCGGCGTGAAAACGACTTTTTATTTTTCAGAAATACTTGATGTTAAATTTGTTTGACAAAAAATGAGATTTTACTTTTTTTGTGGGAAAATATAAGTTTATTTTTATATTTATGTATAAAAAGTCGTGTGGTATAATCATTTTTAGCTGTGTTAACCCTATTAAACCCAAACATTAATTATAATCATTTTTAGTTGTGTTATAAATTTCTGATTTTAGGTTTATAATTTCTTTTTTAGTGTGCTAAATATGTGAATATAGATGAAGTTTTGGATTTAATGGAGATTTTGGTGTGCTAAGATTATGTGAATTTAGTGTGCTAAGATTTTGTACCTTGGCAAAAAAAAAGTGAAAACAAGGATACAAAAAGAAGAAGGTGAGACTTATATGATTATATTTTTATCTAACCAACAAATGAGAATATTTTGGAACCTCTTTCTTAATTTTCTTGAGAGGATAGTGTTGCGAATGTCCCGATCAATGATTTTAAAAATGGTTTCGGGCGGGACAAACACCATGTTTTCTTACGAGGATAAGATTATAAAATTTAATCTATACAATTAAAACAAAAATATTTTTTAAAACTAACATTTACTCATGTGTTATATTACATAAAATGTCATTGCACATTAATGATTTGATTAAATTTCATTAAGGTTAATTATGGAATATAACATTATATCTACTAACCATGTTTTTAAACAGAATAATTATTAAACATGTATCCAAACAATCTAAATGTAATAGGCCCTACTTACTCAATTAAATAAAAAAAAAAAATTATCTATGATATATTATTTACGAAGTCGAATTATTGAATCTGCTGATGTAGATGATTCTTGATCAATCAAAACTATGATGTCATTGATGACATGACTTTAATGAAATGTTTTGATTGGTGCTTTAGCATTTTTGACATTAAAAATAATTCTAAATTCGTTTAGGAAAGTTTTTGATTTAAAAAAACCAAAATTCGACAATTAATCAAATTAAAAAAACTAAATGTGGCTTCTTAAACTTTCGAATTGTAATCTTAACTTCTTCCCATAAATTTAGATTACAGTTTTATTTATTTCATACTTTATTTCTTTATTTTTCAAATTCAAACTAAAGTCCAACCTAAAATTTATCAACTAATAAGTATCGACAATAATTATCAAATTTTTTTAAAAAAAAATTCCAAAAAATATACTAATCTTCTAATAGAAGATTTCGAAAACTTAGTGCAACCCTAAATATGATTATCCTTATAAATAGAGCCTCTACCAGACTCATAACATCCACATCTTTAGTTTTATTTCTGTGGTTTGATGATTTTGCAGGTATGTAACATACCAAGCAAAACGATAGGTAACTATATCACTTTCAATTAACATGCTTATAACCATTTGTTATGTGGTTTTGATCATTTTGCAGGTATGTAACATACCAAGCCAAACGATAGGTAACTATATCAATTACAATTAACATGCTTATCATTTTGTTATGTGGTTTTGATCATTTTGCAGGTATGTAACATACCAAGCCAAATGATAGGTAACTATTATCTTACAATTTACATTGTAATAATTATTTTGTGGTTTTGATGAATTGGCAGCTATATTTCAAACCAAGCCAAACGATAGGTATCCATTTTTTTAGCTTTTACATTGTTCGAATCATTTTGTTTGGCTTGGTATGAATTTGCAGCTTTGTTTCATATGAAGCCATACGATAAGTATGTAGCAGCAATTTATTATGAATTTTCTTTAAATATTTTTTCGTTTTGTAGGGTTCGTCTCACTAATCTTTATTTGCTAGATAACTTCTCTCCATTCAGTGTTGGTTTAATTTTACACAGAAAGAAGATTAAGCACGAAGTCAATGAAGTATTCAAGAGAAGGATAATATATAGTAGATATTGCTTTGTATGTTCTTTAGAGTTCACATTTTTATACTTTTATTGTTGCATTACAAAAAAATATTTTAATAATAAAATGATTATTTTTCTTCTTTATCTGTTCATTTAATCCTTTGAATTATCTTCTCGGTGAAGTAAGTTATTACTCAACAAATAGAAAACCCATCTTCAAATAAACACTGAACGTCTTCAGAAGCCCAAATAACATATTGTTTATACAACTCGTTTAAATATAATGGAGAATTAATGTATATTCCCATATTTTCCGTCAAAGGGTTTGTGTTTCTGTTTATCTTTATGCAAATTTTTTTGATGTCTTCTTCAGGGTTCGTTGATGTGTCTACCATGAATCCGAACATTAGTGAGTGGAGAATTCATGTTAAAATCTTGAGGAGATATGTTATCAATTGGGGTGTTAAACGAACAATCGGTTTAATATTGGTCAATGAAAAGGTTTTTCTTATATAGCTCACTATAAGATTATTTCTTTTTATATTTACTTTGTTTTTGGTTGTTCTAAAGTTCAAAGATAATGTTACAAGGAACTAAGATACATGGCATTATAGATTGCAATATGTATATCGACCAATCCTTGGGTGTCTTGGTTGAAGGAGTTTCTATTATTGTTTCTGATTTTGACCTAATTCATGCTGGTGAAGATTTTAAACCGGCATCTCATCGATTCGAAATAAAGTGGAAGTGGACAACTTATGTTGAGAAAATTCCTTCAATAAGCACGAGCAGTTTCTATAATTTTGTCGATTTTCAGCATATAAAATCCGGGTGTCACGATCGTATTCGTTCTGTAGGTATGTAAGATAATATTATATTTTTTATTTGTATTTTTGTGGTCGAGCAAGCTTTTAAATTTTTTTCTATGTATTTGTATAGATTTAATTGGGCGAGTGGATGATTTGTTTGCTTGGTCTCGTGATCCCATAACCTTTAATCTTGTGGATGCTAAGTTAGTGTTTATCTGTTCTAATATCTAAGATATTTGTATAAGTATTTGTATTATAAATTGGTAATTAGTTTTTAGGTAATAGGAAGTGTCGCTTGCTTTGTGAGCTCGGTGGCGACAAGGGTAAAGAGTTTCAAAAATCTTATGAGGATAATGATGATTACATTATGGTTTGCATCTTGAAGTTTGCTAAGGTTATTTTTAGAAACGGTATGTTTGAGAGACTCTATTTATTTACGTTTCGTATCCATTGTTATACTGTCCATTATTCACTTATTGTTTAAAATTATTAATTTGACAGGTGATTGGATTGCAACATCTGCTGGTGATTGTGTTCGGGTTATTATGAACGGTGCTCTTCCTGAAATTAATGAGTTTAAAAAAATTGGCCATCACGGAATTTAACCGATTAGAATGTCATATCCATATATCTTTCTTGAATGCATGTGTTAGTACTGTGTTTGGTACTATTGTTTTATATATTCTTCTCAATAGAGTAAATGTTTGTGTAATCAAATTTACTTTAGGCATATACGACGCAATCGTATATAGTAAATTTATATTATGTAATCTAAAATCTTATAATCTTGAATATTACAATTTAGTTGAGACGCAATTCTTTTTTGTTAATATCCAAATTAAGAAGATTATTTATAAGGAAACCAAAAACAATAATACATCGAATTCAATTAATGTTTATTTCCTAAAAATTTAAGACAATCTTAACTTATTTTCTAAATTATATATTATAAATAATATATTCTCCCCCAGTGATTATAGTAATTTTAAAATACTAAATAATACCCTACCGAAAATTTGTTAACTAATAATAATCTAATGTGTAACGGCAAATATTTAAATCTAGAATATTCTAAATTAGTTGAAACACAATATTCTTTATATTAATATTGTGGCCTGATCCGTTAGGTTTCCGAACTACTATATATATTCTTCGATATTGAACTTATTTGTCATTCACTTTTAAACCAAATCGAGATTTTATAAAATGAGAGAATTAGTTGAGACCAATAAGAACCTTCCTCGCAGACGTCGTTCAAGTTATGTTTTGCTGGAAAACATAGACACAAGCCTCGAGACCGAGAAGATCCAGGTTATGTTATTAGCACAATGGACTTTGTTTAACTCTAAGTCTGGAAATGTGATAGAAATGATCTGGTCTGACATAAAGGTACGAGAAAGACATTTGTTTTGGTTTATGTTCGTTATGATACTGTTCATTTGTATACTTATTGATTTTCTTCTCACTTTCTTTAGGGAACAAGAGTTCAAGCATCATGTGAGGAGTCCTTATTCAGCAAACATAAGGCATGTCTTCAGATAGGTAAAAATGTTATGGTTAATGCTTTTATTCCAAGGAGTATGTTGGCGACTTCCGTCCAAGTGATCTTACTTACAAGTTATCAATCACCCGTATTACAAGAACAAAACCATTGGAAGATTTTGAGATTGAGAATAACGATAAGTATTGTTATACAATTTCTAAAATTCTCGAGGGATCTCTTGACAAAAGAGTTTTAATTGGTAAGATGCTATTTTATAATATACCTACTGTCCCTTATATTACACTTTTCAATAAATAGTTGTTAAGTATTGTTTCACTGATATAAGATGCTGTGGGAGTCATTGTCCACATGGGTGCTATTGAAGAGGTCAAGACTAAGAGCAAGTCTGGAAACAACACCAAGCTTGAATTATACCTGAAAGATAATGGGTTAGAATATTAATCGTTATAATTCCAAAATAAAGTTTCAAACTTTTTATGATTTTTATCGTCTATTTGAATACATAGATGATGCATTGCCTTGCACCTTGTGGGGGAGATTATGCCAAACAAGTGATTGACTATACTTCCACCAATAGCTCAGATCCTGTAGTGGTTATTATTCGGTTTGCATGGATCAAAAAAATATGGAGGTAATTACCCGGTTAATATAATATATTGGTTATTTTGTGTTTAACATTAATGGTTAACTATAAATTTTCATAAATGTAGCGAAGCTATAAATCTCGAATGCTTATAACTCGACCCAACTCTCATTCAGAGATGAAAATAACCCTGAAATTTCAAAGTGGTTGGATAGGTAATGTGATACATTATATTTTTAAAAAATGTCGTAACATTTTCAATTAAAGAGTTCATCTTTTCATTCAAAATCTATTTTACAGTATACCAAAAGAATCACAAACTCTGATTATCAAGTCTGAGAAAAGCATGATTTCTTTTGGATCAGGTCTACTTTTGGATTTGCGTACTATTTTTCATCAAGAATAATAGAATGATTTTACTTGGCATTTTGCAGTCGGAAAGGGTTAGTTATCTGTATTTTAACTTAAAAATATATTTGTATTTAGTTGAAATCGTTACTATAATTAATTGATAATTTTATTGTTGTTCAGCATGGTAAGGTGGTTACGTATGCACAATTGTCTCAATTGATAATTAAAAAAATGGTTTTTTCAAGCATGCAAACTTTGCAAACTGAAAGTGCTTCAGTATGGATCAGATTCTGAAGATGAGGAAGAGTCCGAATCCTTATATAATTGTAAAACATGTGGCGATGTGAAAAATGTCTTTGCAAGGTAATTTGTTTATAAGTATTCTGATCAATATAATTTGTTTATAAATATGCTGTGTTATTTAATTTATATATCTAATGCATTTGGTTTATATATTGTTTATGCATGCTATATATATTATTTGATCTTCCGCGTGTCTGATTATTCCGAGGGTGAAGCCAAATTCCTCACATTTGATGAAATTGGAGATAAGCTTGTGAAGAGATCGGCAGACAATATCTACAACGAATACAAAAGGAAAATTCAGGTATTTGAATTTTGCTTTTCTTTAGAAACTATACAAATTTATATATTGATAATTCGTTGTTTTTCTACTTTGTGTTCTTAGGAGGATCCATATTATCTCCCTACTGAATTATTTGATTTGATTGGTCGCAAGTGTCTATTCAAAGTTACCATTCCTAAGGACAATGTTCAGAAGGTGTCAAAGAATCCATATGTCCTGGATTTATTCTGGGATGATGACTCTGCAATTGATGAATTTGAGAATTTGACTAACTCGACTCAGGTACGTAATATATTTGTCTCATTTTGAAACATTATGTTAAACATTATGTTAAACGCTGAATAAAACTATGCCAATATTTTTATTTGATTAGGGACCTCTTATGCTTACCTCGGGTATAGAGACTGATTCTGATGCATCAATGGCCCTACCACTTACACCATCAACATCAAAAAGATCAGAAGACTGCATCTCTTTAATCAGTGTTGGTGAAAATGAATCTGCTACAAAAAAGATTAAGCAGGAAGACAAGGAAATCTTAAAAAGAAGGATACTTTATATTTTTGTGTCGTATCTTCTTTTGTGTTACAATTTGTTTTTATTATTCAAACAGTTTGGGTTGTTTAATTGAATTTTCCATTTATTCGGTTAGTTTTGCTTCCAATTTATCATTATAACAAATCTTAGCAAATTAACCTCAAAAATAATAACTTCTGTTGTACACAATGATATAGTTTATATCTAATATATATTGATAACAAAAATATTCTCTAGATATCTTTACAAAACAGTTAACAAAATTTACGGAATCATATAACAAAATATGTGTTATCTTCCATAACAAAGATTTGAATATTATGTTTCAGAGGTTCAATATATCTAGATAATTATAAAAAAGGAAAAATATATTCATAACAACTTTGGGCCGTCAAATTAAAGATGTAACATATAACCTTCATTAAGATTGAACAACTCCCCTTTAAATTATTCATCTCTTCACAAAATCATTCTTATTATGAGTGTTTATTTCATATTTAAAATGATTGTTCGACGACTTCAACGATATACTTGGAGAACAAATTATTATTCAAATATATATTGTTCACTTTTGTAAGTTCACAATTTTATATAATTATTTGAATTTCTTAATCAGAAGCGGGACGACCACATTTCATTTCATATGAAAAGGTGGTCCCGATTCTGATAAAGAAAATCAATTAAGTTCATAGAATTGTGATCTTTTAAAAAGGTCGAAAGGTATATATGATTAATACAATGTTTAGTTTATATATATACTTTGATTGTTATCAGAAGTCCTAATATTGTAGTCGCTTATTGTAATTTAACCTTGATTGGGTTTATGGACAATATTAAATGATTTTATAACTTTCAGAAGGCTTAATATTAAAACCTGTAAATATTATGCTACAAAATCATATAAGTTCATAAACTTACGAAGCTCTCTAATTTCAAATAAAAAATGGATTATTTATGTGGGCTAAGGCAAAAAATAATATTAGCAGTTGTGGCCCAATTAGTTTTTCTAAACAAATGGTTGTGACTTATAATTATTACATATTTTACCACTTCACACCTTTTACTCCCAAATTTGGAAACTATTTAATTTTAAAACTCTAGACGCTTTGTTTTTTTACCATTTACTGAGACAAAACAATTAATTTCGAATAACCTTGATTGGGTTTATGGACAATATTAAATAATTTTATAACTTTCAGAAGGCTTAATATTAAAACATGTAAATATTATGCTACAAAATCATATAAGTTCATAAACTTACGAAGCTCTCTAATTTCAAAAAAAAAAAGGATTATTTATGTGGGCTAAGGCAAAAAAATAATATTAGCAGTTGTGGCCCAATTAGTTTTTTCTAAACAAATGGTTGTGACTTATAATTATTACATCTTTTAGCACTTCACACCTTTTACCCCCAAATTTGGAAACTATTTAATTTTAAAACTCTAGACGCTTTGTTTTTTTTACCATTTATTGAGAAAACAATTAATTTCGAATAACCTTTGTTCTTCAAACTAAGAATCTAAACAATGGCTCCTCAAACGTTCAGACAAATTTCTCGCATCAACAACTTTATTCCTTGCTTTTGGGACCTAAAAGTTCTGATTCTCCGTGTTTGGATGTGTGTTAGGTTTTCTCAACCAACCATCCGAATGCTTTTGGTGGATGAAGAGGTAATCTCTCTTTTCCTCTATAATTTTTTTTGTTTATTTGGCTATTGCATGTTTTGTTACTGTACTCGTTTGTTGTTTTAGGGTACCCAAATAGAAGCTACTGTTATTGAACCTCTTATTGAGAAATTTCGTTACACAACATGGTTTGAGGGTCGTTGGTTTAAACTTTCGGATGCTCGAGTTATACAAGCACCGCTATATTGGTCGTTGACCCCTCACAATTTTAAGCTCATATTCTGGTTAAACACATCTTTCTGCCTTACTTATGATAATATTCCGGAAGGTCATTTTATGCAATTTAAATCAATTCTGGATATAGTAGATGAGAGAGTCTATGATGAATACCCTATAAGTAACTTTTAATGAACACATATTTTTCCTTTATTGGATTATATTAATGATGTTATTCTAATCTCTGATTAACATTATATTTTTAACTAAATAGAGAATTAAGGTATACAACTCTTAATGATTTTGTTTTCTCCATTATAGATGTCCTTGGTGTAGTTACACATGTTGGAAAACTTGAAGAAGATTATACAAGACAAAAGCTGCGGTTTACAATTCGCGATCTGAGGTTAGTTAAACAGATGACTATAATCTTCTTCACATATGTTATGTTGTCTATCTCTAATAAAAATCTTGAAATCATTACTTTTTCTAGCCTCCGGAGTGTTGAGTGTTTAATATATGGGGAAGATGCTAAGGAACTAAGAAGAAGGTTTTGGAAGGAGGCTGATAGACATATATTTGTTATTCTCTGTTGATTCTACATAAATCCAATAAAGGGTTTGGTTCTAAATTAACTTTTTGTCTTTTTTATAATGAATTCAGTGTCTATTACATGTTTGTGTTTATGATTGATGACACTTTTGATTTCTCTATTGTTTACAATGTTAATATTGTTTGTGTATAAATTTTAGTTATGGGTATAACTTGGCTCAAAGCAGAAGAAGGATTTCTACGATTATGTACGATCAAACAAAGAATTCTGACTTTAATGGATTTTGCAACATGTTTGAATATTAACCTTAATGCAACTCATTATGTAATATGCTTTATATATTTTTCGGAATTCATACATTGTTTTCTATTTTGTAGTTTTCCAAATCCCGTACCTTACCAATATCCTGAAGATAATATCCCTTCCTGGTTTAAGCTATGGTAAATTATGTCCCTGTTTTCAAAGACTTTACTAAACTTTTATTTTTGGATTAGATGATATGTTGATAATTTTTATGTTACTTTAAAAAACATATGTATCGTTAATGTTAACAACTCTTATGTCGAGTATCATCAACTCTTCTTACTACATAATTTTAATTTCATATATAATCTCATCTAACGCAATTTGTTTAATGTTGAATTCTAATCAAAATAAATAGATCATCATGAGAAAAAAGGTTTTAGGTGGATTTGAAATATATTATCTATATGACATAAGTAATGCTAAAACAAAACATGTATAATGAGTAGCTATATGTAGATATATTATCTTCCAAAACAATACACTTACACAAATAAACTGGTGTTTTAATTTCGTAATATTTCATTATTTTCACACAAAACATAAAAACATGCTGTGAATAAATTCCTCAAATGACTCACGTTATTGGACATGACCTTAAAATCTAATTTAAAAAAAAATCTAATAGCTAATATATTAAAATCCATTAAGAGATTGAGATTAAGCCCAAATAACTTTGGTTACTGTAAGATAGTTACTGTTACATGTACTCGATCCCAAATTAGCCATTCACTGCAATCAGAGCACAAATTGAAAGTAAACAGCGATCTAGAAGATAAACCAACACAACTAAGGTTCGGTAGGCAGAGATTGTTTTACGAGAAAGTCGTTTGCATTCAACAACTCGGGAAACAAGGTAATTGTTGGTACTGGATTTCCCTCTAGGAAATCCGGCCCATTAACAAGTAAGACAAAGGCCCATATCTATGAGCCCATTCCAGGATCAAAGACGAAGAGACGAGCCGATTCGATCGTTGGGCCCAAACGAATGACGCTTTGACAAGGCCCAAGCGATGCCGAAGTAAGAGGCGATCGAGCTCGAGCTCGGCAGGAGACGACGTGGGGATAGAGCGACTCGGTCTTTTCCAGTTCAACTGATCCGCGAGGATCACGGGGATCATTACGAAGGAGAGGCCGAAATATCGGAACAGAGAGGTCAGAGTCGAGACTATTTAAAAGAAGAAGTGGCGACTCATTCAAGATATTCCAACCCTAACTTAGAACACTTCGACTAGATAGCTCGAACATCATACTTTGTACTCTCTTTTCGATTGTGTTTGTTCTATCTCGACGATCAATCTCAATAAAGTCTTTGATTCATAGGAAACTATACCACTTCTATATCCTAAAGTCCAAATCCACGAATACAAATTCTTAGTGTGAATCCCGGATCTCACATTTGGCGCCGACTGTGGGGACGTCTATAGTTTTCCTGTCTTAAGAATCAGATCTTAGATCCGATAGATCGAGATGAATCCCGACCAATCTGGCTCTCCCAGCGCCACACCACCGGTTGACCACCCTCAAACGGTCGACAAAGTTCCTCAGAACACCACCGGGGTAAGAATCATGGGTCAGACCGATGGAGTGTTGACAAGTTCTGCCTCAGTCTCCACGACCTCGGCACCAGCCGGCTCAGTCGCCCAAACAATCGCGACAAGCCAGACTCCGACAAATGTTTTGTCAGGAACTAACGATCCAAGCAGAAACTGGGTGTGGATGAGAAACGATTCGATTCCCACCCCTGGAGGCGGATCTGGAACAACCAGACCCAATTCGCCACTGCCTTCTGCTCCACAAAGACAAGGGCCAAATGATCTTGCCGAAATCCGTTCGATGTTAAGCCTATTGGTAGATCGAACGAGAAATAATGAGGCAAGCGCAAGGGCCCAAGAGATCGCAAATCGCTCTCTAGCCGCGCAACTCGATGAACAGGAAAGGCGCATTAATGCCCGTCTTGAAGAGCTCGCTAGCCAAAACCAGGGGGGTAGATCAACGCACGATCCACAAACCCCCATAAGTCCCCCACCGTGTACACGCTTGGATTTCTCCCAGGTAGTAACTCCACCGGGAACGTCGGGGAATTTCGCCAGTACGTCGAATAGAGGCTTTCGACCTATAATGACGCCCATCGCGACTCCGACCCCATTCGGTTTGAATTCAGCGATCACAGATCCAACCGGGTCGGGAAATCGACCATTACCCGGGCTACCACCTTTCCCGAGTAGTTCGAATTGAAGGATTATAGTGTTTATTCAAGGTTTAATTCTCAATTACAACCTAACACAAATCCTTAAACAGATCTAGGTTCTTGCAAAACGAATCATAAAACAAACCTGTAACATTACCTATGGATTGCACAGCGGATTGATGGTAATGACAAGATCAGCTAGAACAGATTAATCACCTATTCCTCCTTGAGTATCCACACTCTTACAAGCAAGGGACGGCTGCTAGACCAAAGATATGGATGATCAGCGAGAGAGATTAGAGAGAGAGAGGCTCGCGGCCACAAGGAGAAAATCGCAGGGAAGGGCCTCTTCCTTAGGGTTTCTTATTCCTTTTATCTCTCATTAATGGGCCCAAGTCATTAGACTAATGGCTCATTAATCTTTTGGGCCCAAGACACAAATCAGACAAAAGCCTGTATTTTGTCTGGCCCAATTCTCTGATCTAATACAGTAAATGCCATTGCATCTTACCGTATTAATTCCATTTTAACTTTCCCGTTAGCTATGGTGTGTGACCCTTAGGGATCATACAATACTGGTAATAAGTCCTAAACTTATAGATCATGAGCGGACTCTAGCAAGCCATCATGATCACCCAGTATTTATGACTTATGTCTGATCTCGACACTTAACATACTTTCTAGAGATAGTACGGTAGATTTCAGGACATTCCCAACAATCTCCCACTTGTACTGGAATCCTACACAGGACATTCCCAACAATCTTCTGATTGTACTGGAATCTTACATTCCCTAGTCCTTTTGTCTTAATATCTCGATCTGGCATAAGGCAAGATGCGTGTCATCCTTATATAGCCAGACCATGTTTATCGGACCAGATTTGATACTGACAATTCAAACGACTTGGGCAAGTCCGTTTGGGAATGGCCATTCTCTTACCAGCTATCAAATCTCCGATTGGCCTAGAGATATTACCTCCGTTAAACGGCAGGGACAAATCCCATCTTGTTCCATCACTATGAACTACACACTTTATAATACACCCAACCAAGGTCCTTATAGCTCCCAGTTACGAAACAGCGTTAGACAATGATCAAAGCGCATTACTCCATGTGCAGCCACATGCATGCGAACTCAGGTCTAAGGACTATACTCTATAGTCGTATATGAGAACTTCTTATGACACAGATATTAATATCTTGCAGAGTTCTCATCTTGCGGGCCATGTCCGGTCATATGCTCCCCTACATATACATATGTGTCGACTTTGATGCCGCGCATCTATGACCCCTCGAAACTTGGTCATAAGTCTCAACACAATCTAGTCTCAACAGGTTGTTGGTGTTCCAATTTCAACAACCTTCGACTATGGACACTATGATTTATGTCACTTCGTTAAATATGGGGTTTCAGGATCAAGTCTACTCATGTACTTCGATGGCCCATATATAATGACATGAATCATTTTGGAACGATTATTTATATCACAGTTAAAATAATCCAGAAATCATCAGATTTCATAAACATAAAATATTATGTTTACATGAACCTTTCAAAACAACTAAGTAAAGCCCTTTACAAACTCCCACTGAAATTAAGACTACAACTTAATTTCACTCATCCTACAGCTACAGTCCGCGACTTGTGCTTAGGCATAAGGAGTGGCTTCGTTAATAGATTAGCAACGTTTTCATTCGATGAAACTTGCTTATCTACTTAACACCTCTGTCATTTATCTCACGGAATAGGTTATACCTATCCACAAGGTGTTTGGACCTCTGATGTGCAGCTATTCTCATCTATGCTGGGAATCACATCAGGTTCAGTGATGAACTTTTCTATCCAAACAACCTCTTTCACCGCTTCTCAAGCTGCGAAATGTTCAGCTTAAGTCATGGAGTCAGCAACAGTGCCTTGCACCGCCAGTCAGACACAAGATATAGCCGGACTGTGACCAGGAATTATCTTTGTCTATTGGAAAATTGCCTTTCAGACTCTATCGACTTGTAGCACCTCACTTTCTCCGTAAATCAAGAACTTATCCTTTGTATTCCTCAAATACTTTAGGATATTCTATATGGCAATCCAGTGATTCTTTGCTGGATTTGACTGGTCTTTACTTGTCTTGCTTAACATTAAAGCAATATCAAAACAAGTATGTGTCATGGCATGCATGATAGATCCTTATGCCGTCGCATATGGAATCCTATCCATGCATTCAAGCTCAGCAGATATCGTAGGATACTGTTTCTTGCTTAACGTATTGCCATGTGACATTGGCATAAAACCCTTCTTGGATTGCTCAAAACGTGTAGGACTTTGTCAATGTAAGAATCCTGACTTTGTCCTACCAGCTCTTCTGGATCTCTATCTTTAGATCCAGAATCCAAGAACTTCGTGGCTTTACCCATGTCAATTACAAAACCAACTACCAAGCCAGTCCTTTACCGACTGCAGTATTGGGACGTTATTTCCGAGAATCAGTATGTCATCGACATACATTATGAGAAATGCAATATCGCTCCCACTAATCTATTAGTAAACGCACAGTTCCACTTCGTTCCTGTTCAAGTCAAAACCTTGACTACTTCAACAGAACGAAGATTCCAACTCCGATATGTTTGCTTCCATCCATGAATGGATCAATGAAGCTAACTTACAAATAGTGTAATTTTCGGAGTCCGGGCTTACTATCGCTTCTTTGAATTTCGCAGGTTCGTCGCTTTCAATGATCATCAGATCATGCGAACTTTCAATGATCATCAGGTTCAACTAATGACGAGAAATCACTCTCGGATTAGTAACTGATTCATTCAGATCTGCGAACTTCAGGCTTTACAGGTGTAGATTCTACAGAAATCTGTAAATCCATCCGCTGCTCTCCCTCAACAGGTTGAGCAGCCTCCTGTATTTCTCGAATTTCTTCGAGTTACGCTTTTACTCCCACTGTTCTTCTTGGAAAATGACTTCCCCTCTTAGAAAACAGAATGGACGTAAAAAGTAACAAGCTTTGGTTTCCCTAGGACAACCAGCGAAGTAGCATAACTACAAATACTCAGTAAAGACGAATTTGGATCATTTCCAATCCACATTTATGTGGTGTCTTTCAACTGATATTAGTGGAACTATTTCAGCGTAAACTTAGATATTACTAGAGCGTTATTCTTAAAGAATATCATGGAAGATTCGTGTGACTCATCTTTAATCATTTCTAATAAGATCTGATTCTTTCTCACAGAAACACCTCCAGGTTTTTCAGGAGAAATGAGCTGTGAAACGACTTCACACTCATTCAGATGATCACACTATCAATGACTTAAGTATTCTCACTCTTGATCTAATCCAGAGTCTCAATACTTCTGTCACTTTGATTCTATACCTCACTCTGGAACTCTTTCGACCATGTCAAAGAATTCCGACTTGTGTCTCATCAAATGAACACAGTCTTACTCACTGAAGTAATCAGTAGAGACAATGAAGTACAGGAAATTTTATCTGGCATTACTGCTCATCGGACCACATACATGAGTATGTTCAATCTCCAATAAGCCTTTGGGCCGTTCTCTAGCTCGGCTAAGATGGGCCCTTTGTCTTTTGGTCCAGTAAACAGAATTCAAGTCTCATAAGATATCCATTCAAATGAGCCCAAAAGTCCATAACTATGGGGTTTCTGAATCCAATTTACTCTATTTGACCAAAACATTTATGCCAAGAAAAATCAGGTTTAATTCATCAGATTTAAACCAATTTGGTATTTATGTTACATTTAGGCACTCTTTGGTTTAAGATATAAAACCCATTCCTTGAATAGGGTGCTACAATTAACATTTCATTAAGATCAAAAGAACAAAACTTGTCTTTATCAAAATGAAAACATTCAAATTCTTCACAAGAAAATGAAAAACAACTCTGCTTAAAGCAGGTACATTGTAGCAATTACTTAATTCAAAACCAAGCCTCAAAGGCATCTACAAGTGAAAACCCTACGGCTGAGGCAGCATCCCAAGCTCCTTCCAGACACGCAGTTCCACTTGCCCTTCCTTCAACGTTCTACTGTTGTTCAGGCTCTGCATATTATAACAAATATCAGTGCCACAATCAGTATTCAATACCTACAAGGTATAACTTGAAGTAATAACATGAATACCTGAGGAAGTAGTCTCATACATCAACTTTAACTCCTCATAATCTTCCATGAATTTAATGCAATCTCTTTTCCAATGCCCAGTCTCTTTACAGTAGCAGCACTTACCAACGTAAGAGGTATCTGACTCGGGCTCAGAAGACACACGCTTGCCATGATTCAAAATCTGGACAACTTTGTCTTCACCCTTGTCAGCATTAGGTTTAGTAAACCTACCCTTCTCATTCATGAGATTGTACAGGGTACTCTTCACGTTTGGCTCAACTATCTTGAGCATATCATGCAGTTCAGTCAACGTCTTCGTTAAGCCTTTCTTGATATAGTTCCTTACGAACTTATCATAGCTTGACGGCAGTGACTGCAGAATGATCTCAGTTGCCAATTCCTGGCTAACTGGATAATCCAGTTTCCTCAGGTTATCAATGTAACCCATCATTTTACTGACATGAGGACTTACTGGATGATCATTTGGTAGCTTGCAGCTAGTGAGAGATTTAACCAACTGGTATCTCTCCACTCTTACCTACTCCTGAAATTTCAATTTCAGGCTGCTGATCATCTCTATTGGCGACTCCATGTTCTCATATTGCTTCAGCAAATCTGAGTCCATGGTAGCCAATATCAGACCACGCACATCTACCGCATCATTATAATGCTTATTCCAAGCATCATATACTGCATGAGAGGCATTGGACCCGATCCTCACGGGGAGAGCTTTCTCAAGGACATAGTCCTTTCTCTCATGCCTGAGAACTAGTCTCAGGTTCCGCGACCAAGTCAAGAAATTTGATCCGTTCAGTTTGTCCATCTCAAGGACAGACCGGATCGAGAAAGTGTTTTGATTGTTTGTGCTTGTCATAGCTGAAATTTAGAGATAAATAGAGTTTTAGTTATTTAGTTCATAAAAGAGTAATCTTAATAACTTATAAGAAGACTCGCATTGCATTCAAAATTTCTTTGTTTAACCTCATAAGAATGCAATGATTCCGAGACCCATGTTCAGCTAAATCCAAAGTGGGCCACTGGCCGTCACCCGGAATTAGCTTTACTTGGTAAGCATACACACAGCTAGTTATAACCAATAACTCTCGGTTGTGAATTGGGCCCAAGGCCCAATACACCAGATGTCTCAAGGCCCGGGACTCCCGATGGCCCAGTAAAGGAAACCAATCTCTTACAGCCAAATAATCACTAAAGTCTGGGACTCCCAATGAAATTAGTGACTATATACTACTTTACTTACGCGAGAACAGACACCTCACACTGTAAGCCATATCTGTAATCGAATAAGCGTTAAGTAGCTGACAAGATTGGAAAGACATCCAAGCTTGATATTGTTTTTGAGGATTTTTAGTTTTATTTCCAAAAATAGAAGATTACTATTTTGGGAAACTTACTTATTTTAGAAACTTTCTAAATTTAGTAACTTACTAAAAATAGAAATTTCTAATTTAATATTTTATAAATATTTTGGGTTGGGTCACAAATTATAGGCCCAATTCTTGGCCCAAGACCATAGAATTCCAGTTGGCCCAATAATTTGACATAACCGATCCGGTTTATTAATTCTGGTCCAAGACCAAATTAACTATCAAAACCATCGGTTATTTACTAAACCAGACCAGCTCTAAATTATTTGGTCCAACCAAATCAAACTTAGACCAGCCTTCGGTTTAGGTTAAAATTCAATTTTGAATTTCAATCCGGTTTAACCATAAATTAAATAATACCATGTATTAAATAATTTCCAGCAAACCGCGATTCGGGTTAACCGCTTGAACCACCAATTAAATTGGATCGGTTCAGTTAAGTCCAAAACCGGGAAGAAACACCTAGTGTTTTAGCCAATTTTGACCTAACCTGCGGTTTTGGCTAAAGCAGACAATGAACCACAATCGGTTTGATCGGTTCATTGTCGCGGGTTTGAGAAAAACGAACCACAATTATCAAGGCATTGAATTGTTTTTGTCTTTAGCTTAAAGACAAAAACTTGATTGATTCATACATTAAACAATCACTTATACCTTAATAAATTAAGCAAATCGTATGATACTCAATCGAATGATACTCAATTCATTAAACAATTATGACATTAACGATTCATACTAATCGTTTCTTTATTAAAAGCAAAGTCAACTGCAATTGTTTTTGACGTTTTTCTTATCAAACATGCGATCGATACATAAGATAACAAAAGATTGTGACATCACAAGAAGACAAAAAACGAATTTGACATTTTCTTATTCGTTTCATGATTATTCAAAGTCAACAAGCGATTCTCTCTTATGATTGCACAACAAGACAAAGTCAAACAACAATCGATTACGATCACATGCGATTATTAAATTTAACATGCGGCTTGAACAAACAATCAAGATCGATTTAATTAATAAAAGTGATCGCATGCTTAGGGTTTGATCAAGCATGCCGAGACCAAATAATCCAATTAGGATTCAATTAGTTTTAATCAATTTTTCAGTCCTTAATTGATTCAAAAACCATTAAAATCATATGATCCAATTTCACAAGAAACCTAATGCCTAGGCTCTGATACCACTGAAGGATTATAGTGTTTATTCAAGGTTTAATTCTCAATTACAACCTAACACAAATCCTTAAACAGATCTAGGTTCTTGCAAAACGAATCATAAAACAAACCTGTAACATTACCTATGGATTGCACAGCGGATTGATGGTAATGACAAGATCAGCTAGAACAGATTAATCACCTATTCCTCCTTGAGTATCCACACTCTTACAAGCAAGGGACGGCTGCTAGACCAAAGATATGGATGATCAGCGAGAGAGATTAGAGAGAGAGAGGCTCGCGGCCACAAGGAGAAAATCGCAGGGAAGGGCCTCTTCCTTAGGGTTTCTTATTCCTTTTATCTCTCATTAATGGGCCCAAGTCATTAGACTAATGGCTCATTAATCTTTTGGGCCCAAGACACAAATCAGACAAAAGCCTGTATTTTGTCTGGCCCAATTCTCTGATCTAATACAGTAAATGCCATTGCATCTTACCGTATTAATTCCATTTTAACTTTCCCGTTAGCTATGGTGTGTGACCCTTAGGGATCATACAATACTGGTAATAAGTCCTAAACTTATAGATCATGAGCGGACTCTAGCAAGCCATCATGATCACCCAGTATTTATGACTTATGTCTGATCTCGACACTTAACATACTTTCTAGAGATAGTACGGTAGATTTCAGGACATTCCCAACACGAATATCCGGCCGAGGCAACTAGGAGGCTCTGCTTTCGCCTCAAGCTCAGGACCCATTAACGGGTCAAATACGGTACAGTTCCAAACACCGCAGGTCGACAAGACGGGATCGTTTCCAGCAATCGATCTCCTCGACCCCACTTTTCCTGGACAAATGTCCAATCAAGCACAAGCCCAGTTCGCGCCAACGACGGGCGACGACCACGATATGCTTATACAGTATATTGAACAAGCTAAGTCTTAGTTCGTCAGTCTGAGCTCCAAAGTTCACATGGCGACAAGCGCGGCACCTGACATCGATCGAGTGATCAAAGAAACGCGACAAACGCCATTCACAGACCGGATCGCCTTCGCGAGAATCCGAGAAATCAAGAAAACTAAATTTCCGGAATTCTCCGGGAAGTCGGATCCCAAAGACCATATCAGGGCATTCCGACTAGCGATGGCAAGGGTATACCTTACCGACGAAGAAAGAGAGCCGGCTTTCTGCAGGCTCTTCGCCGAAAACCTATCGGGCTCCGCCCTAGAATGGTTTGCCGGACTGGAAGAAAGGTCCATTGACAACTTCACCCAGTTCATGACGGCCTTCCTCAAGCAATACTCCGTCTTTATCGAGGAAAAGACTACTGAGGCAGCTCTGTTTGGCGTCTCCCAAAAACCGGATGAATCACTTCGCTCGTACATCGACCGATTTAAGGAAATAAAATCCAAAATCGCAAACCCACGAGACGAAGTAGCTATAGAAGTGCTGCGACGTGGACTGTGGTATTCAACCAGATTCCGCGAGGAAATAACAGTCCGCGAACCTCAAACTCTCGATGACGCCCTTCATCGCGCATCGGCCTTTGCTCGCCTCGAGGACGAAACCACGACCCTCAGAGAAAAGCACCGAAAAGAAAAGAACCCTTCGGGCTCGCAGAACTCGAACTCGAAAAAGGATTCCCGTAAATCAGGGAACGTCAATGCGGTCGAGAGCCCGAAGAGCTCGAAGAAATTCGAGTTCGACAAGGAAAAATTCTGTGAATTTCACAACAAAAGAGGACACTCGACCGAAGATTGCTATACTCGAGCTAAAGCCGAGGCTCAAAAGCGAGAGTCCGAAAGCAAACAAGAGTCCGAAGTCGAGGAGGAAACTCCGTCCGACAAAAAGGAAAGTAAACATACCAAAGAGTCAAACACCAAGAGGCCTTCTCAAAATAAACGAGAACGGACAAAGGAGCCGGAATCTCCCGAAACACTTCCTCAAGGGTCGCGGAAGTGAGTTGAGTTTATTCTTGGCGAGCTCAGCCTGAGCGGCACCCCGAAAGGTTCGGCGTTATCCCCACCTCCGGCTCCCTTTAAGAGTTTACGCTCACGAATCAATCTCCCTCGTCTCTGCGGGGGGGGGGGGGGGGGGGGGGGGGGGGGGGGGGGGGGGGGGGGGGGGGGTGTACGGGCTATACCCCCTTAACGAATCGACTTCATCTTCGGTGGTTCCAAGCTCTGCCGAGACTCAGTCAATTCGATCAAAGCTCTTCAAAGAAGAGTCGAAACTGACAAAGGGGGAAAAATCCCAATGATAGGTCCAGACCACGAGATCACTTTCCACGAGAGCGAGACAGGCAATCTCGACAAACCACACGACGACGCCCTCCTCGTTTGGCTAGTAGTGGGAGATGTCGAACTCTCAAGGATAATGATCGACACAGGAAGTTCGGTGGATGTCCTCTTTTACGATGCGTTCAAAAAGATGGACTTCAATGACTCCGAGATCGTGGAAGAAAAGACGCCACTAGTAGGGTTCGCTGGCGAAACAACGTACTCGATGGGCTCTGTCTTCGCCCCGGTAATAGCTGGAGGAATCCGAAGAATGACAGAGTTCGTCATAGTGGATCGGCAAGCTCCCTATAACGCTATTCTAGGTCGACCATGGATATACGACATGAAAGCAGTACCATCGACCCACCATCAATGCGTAAAATTCCCAACTCCCAAAGGGGTAAAAACCGTGTACGGAAGTCAAAAGATTTCCCGCCATTGCTACATGAATGGATACAAGCAAATTGAGAAATCCCATGCGTAGCAATTACAGAAAGAGGACGAGCTCGCCACCATGCAGACCAAAAGGTCGAATGACCCGAGTCAAATAGGACCCCCAAAGGACCTCACGACTCAAGTCTGCATAGACGATGCTCATCCCGAAAGACTCGTTGGCAATGGAATCGACCTATCAGAGCCGGTCAAAAACGAACTGATCTCTTTCCTTAAACAAAACGTCGACTCCTTTGCCTGGTCTTCAACAGACATGAAAGGGATCAACATCGACGTTACCATCCATGAGCTGAATGTCGACCCAACCTACAAACCGGTAAGACAGAAACGTCGAAAACTAGGTCCGGAACGAGCTCAAGCCGTCAATGACGAGGTCGATCGATTGTTAAAAATTGGATCGATCAGAGAGGTCAAATACCCCGATTGGCTTGCAAACCCTGTAGTGGTTAAGAAAAAGAACGGGAAGTGGAGAGTCTGCGTAGATTTCACAGATCTCAACAAAGCATGTCCGAAGGACAGCTTCCCACTCCCACACATCGACCGGCTGGTCGAAGCCACCGCCGGACACCAGCTACTATCCTTCATGGACGCTTTCTCGGGGTACAATCAAATATTAATGAACCCCGAGGACCAAGAAAAGACTTCGTTCATAACTGATCAAGGCACGTACTGCTACAAAGTCATGCCCTTCGGACTAAAAAACGCAGGAGCGACTTACCAACGCCTCGTCAACAAGATGTTCTCAGGACTCCTAGGCAAAACTATGGAAGTCTACATCGACGATATGCTGGTCAAATCTTCCAGGTATGAGGATCACATCCCACAACTAAAAGAATGTTTTATCATTCTCAATAAATACGGGATGAAACTCAACCCAGCAAAGTGCACCTTCGGGGTCCCCTCAGGAGAATTCCTAGGTTACCTAGTAACCGAAAGAGGGATCGAAGCGAATCCCAAACAGATCGCAACGTTCATAGAGATGAAATCTCCCAGAACAACGCGAGAAGTCCAGCGCCTGACCGGCAAAATAGCTGCCCTGGCCGTACGAATCAAAAGGCAAGGCTATTTCTGGCCAACAATGGCTACCGAATGCGAATCCTTCTCCAACAAATGCGACAAGTGCCAAAAGCACGCAACGATTATCCACCAAGCATCAGAGAAACTCTCCTCTATCTCATCGCCATACCCATTCATGCGATGGGGAATGGACATCGTGGGGCCCCTAGTCGCATTCGGCAAAAAGAAAGCCACACACTTATTGGTAATGACAGACTACTTCACCAAATGGATTGAAGCAGAGTCATACCAAAAAGTCAAGGACGTTCACGTTAAGGAGTTCGTCTGGCGAAACATCGTTTGCCGGCACGGACTACCCCACGAGATCGTCACTGATAACGGTTCCCAGTTCATATCAAACGCCTTCAAGGAGTTCTGCAGAACGTGGAACATAAAGCTGACTTACTCAACGCCACACTATCCCCAAGGGAATGGGCTGGCGGAAGTGGCTAACAAGGCAATCATGAATAGCCTCAAGAAAAGGCTCAATGAGTGCAAAACGATCTGGAGCGACGAGCTCCCAGCCGTACTCTGGGCCTACCGGACTACCCCCCGCAAATCCTCCGGCGAGACTCCCTTCTCGCTGGCCTACGGGATCGAGGCGGTAGTACCAGCCGAAATCCTTGTGTCAAGCATCCACAAAGAAGAATGCCCACGACAAGAGGAACTCAATAACAAGATGATAACTGACGTGCTCGATCTCGTCGACGAAAGGAGGAACCTCGCACTAGCTCGAATCCAGAACTACCAACAAGCCGCAACTCGTTACTACGATTCCAAGATTAAAACTCGAAGGTTTCAAGTAGGAGAGCTCGTCTTACGGAAAGTGTTCGACCATAAAAAGGAAGAACACGCTGGGATTTAGGAGCAAAGTGGAAAGGTCCTTACCAGGTCACCGACGTTGTAAAGGACGGGGTCTACCGACTCAAGTCGGTGGAAATCCAGAAACCTGAACTACGGCCTTGGAACATCATCAACCTCAAAAAGTACTTCCACTAGGAGTACGACAACATAATCGAACTACGAAATGGCTTGATCCCCTTAAAAGGGTACGTAGGCAGCTCGACTTCGAGCGCAGCCACCCCCCGAACACAAAGCTCTTACCGAGCTCAACAACTTATGACGAAGTCATACTAGCTTATCTTTGTGAAATCAAAATAAGTCTCTCAATCCAATGCCTCTTTATGTCATAAAAGTTAGAGCCATTGCGAAATACCTCACCATAACATCCTCAAAAAGAGATATGAAATTATTTCTTCGAAAGCTAAAGTGATATAAAATTATCCCTCCGTAAACAAGCGATATGAAATTATCCCTTCCAAGCGATATGAAATTATCTCTTCAAAAATCAAGCGATATGAAATTATCTCTCAAAAAGCGATATGAAATTATCCCTTCCGAGAGACCTCGAACGGCCTCCCCCAAAACCAAGTGATATGAAATTATCCCTTCAAACAAGCGACCCGAAATGGTCCTTCCAAATCTAACGAGCTGAAATGATCGTCCCAAAACAAGCGACCCGAAATGGTCCTTCCAAATCGAACGAGCTGAAATGATCGTCCCCAAAACGAGCGACCCGAAATGGTCCTTCCAAATCGAACGAGCTGAAATGATCGTCCCAAAACAAGCGACCCAAAACGGTCCTCCCAATTCGAACGAACTGAAATGATCGTCCCAAAGAAAGAGATGCGCTTCCTTCCCAAACCAATAATTCTTCTAAACCTTATACGGATTAAAAGAATTGGGGGACTACCCCCTCCCTCCAAGCAAAAGACAACGAAGTCGAGACAGTCATTCAAGCAAACAACCTTTGTAAGTCTACTTCGATTCATTCCTATATACTTAGTATTCCTTATAATCAACAATTTCGAAAGCATCCAGCTATAAGCTCAAATCTTACACTACGAAAGAGTGGTACCTCGCGTACAATCGACTTAAAAGTTCGTAAAGAACTCCCTAAGGCAATTCGAGACAAGTTATTTGTCGACCCCTCCGAGGAGGTTCAAGTCGCCATAACAGCCAAACAGTAAAATCTATGCTAAGGCATGCAGGATTTGAAAGCAACGCATGAACAAAACAAGGACTTAACATCATCAATATCACAAAAGCCCCCTTGGGCAACCAAAGTTTGAAAAATGAAATTAAAAGCCTCTCGGGCAACAACAACAACAGTTTTTAACTAAAACGCAGCATAGGAGGAGCCTCCGACCTGGCCCTCCGCCCCATCACCCGCCTCTCTTCTCGGCCGGGAGTCGACCTCGTCAGTCATCCTCGGGTCAGTCTCAGCCGGAGGAATAGGCGGAGAACCCGCCATGGCCACGGAATCCTCCGACATTGCAGGCAAGGCAAGCTTGCCAACGCTAAAATCAGAGACTGCCGCGGCCTCCATCTCCGCTGCGGCAAGTCGCTTTTTCTCATCCAGCTTAAGCACCTCTCGGGTCATATCCACTTCTCCAGCTGCGATCTCAGCGATAATCTCGATGTTGGCCAAAGTCTCTTGGAGACGGATCTCGGCGCTAGTGGATCTTCCTCTTCTCGGCTCTCTCTTTGATCCCGGCCAGAATCGTCAGATACTGGCCATTGAGTTCTTTTCGAGCCTTACGAAGCTCAACCCGGCTCGACTCTTCCACAGTCCGAATTCGAGCCTCGGCGACGCTAAGCTGACAAGACAACTCCTCCTCCCTCCTCTCGAGATGCGCAATCCTGGCCTCCGCAGCAGCATGGTCCGCGACCCTCTTCTTCAGGCGCTCCTCCCTAGCTAAATCTTCCTGGAGCTCGGCATTCATTTGGGTAGCAGCCTCCCAAGCAGACTCGAGCTCGTAGGTCTGAGCGTCCAACACCTCGTTCTCAGACCGAACCGCGTACGCATTCACAGCCTCTACGGCCTGCAAAGAAAGCGTCGGTTTAACAAAAAAAACTCTAAAGAAAAAAGGAGACCAAAGCAAAAACGTCTCACCTTCCCGATGACCGCCATCATCTCGGAATACGCACTACCGAGGACCGTTTCCCCAGTAACTCGGAGCTCGGAGCCAACAGGCCTAACGCGCCTCAGCAGATGAACCACACCTTCTGGATCGTTTACAACGAGCACTCTTCTCGGTCTGACCCTTCTGGACTCCTTCCCGCGTCTACTTTACGACGCTTCGGCGAAGGGGGAAGAGACCCTCCTCGACTCCGACGATCTCCCTCCCCGGACAAATCCGGCTGAGAATCGCGGAGAGCAGCATCTCTAGAACGAGGTAAAACCACCTCCCGTTCGGCCAAGGGGAGAGTCGCGTCGACGATCTCCGCAACCGTTCCCTCCGGGCCCGTCACCGGAAGGAGCGAGGTCTGAGCAGGAGGAGGAGGATAAGCCGGAGACGGAGGAGGAGCCCGATCGAGGGCAAACAGGAGGGCATTACTAAGGTCGCCCGCCCCCATCTTGTCGACCAGCTCGATCGGGTCTTTCCCGTTTCGGCGACTGCTCACTCTTTGAGATAACGTCTCGCGAGAAAGGGAATTAGCAGCCGAGCTGTCACCCGGAAGAGGTCGAGCTATAAATAAAATGAAAAGAGTCAGACAAGTCAAAACGACGATGATAAACAAAAACATTGCGAACGAAACGACTCACCCTCTCCGGCCCGCTCGGCAATACGAAGTGGAGGCTGAGTAGCTTGAACCGGGAGAGTCCGGGGGGGTTCGGAAGGAAGCAATGGGTTTCGAGGAACCCGAGCGAGGTCCCGCGGAGCTCGCTCAGGGCCGACCCGCAGAACATCCTGCACACGCTCAATCGTGAAACTACCCCAATTAACAGCGCCCCCTCTCAGACGAGCTAGCAAAGCCTCTGTGATCGGGTTGGTAGCAAGCGACTCCGGAGCCTATGTGATAGAAACCAGACCAGATAAGGGACGGCCTCACAAAAAAAAAACAACAAAACACTAAAACCAGGGCCTTACCGACACTGGACGACCATCGAGACGGGATGACCGAATAGTCGAAGTCCCCGACCGAGTGATGGGTTATCCTGAAGAAGAAGTATCGGTCCTTCCATACATCTTTCGTAGGAACATCCTCGAGGACCCGCCCAAAACGAGGCGAGAGATAGTAAGTCCCCCGGAACTTAGCGTTGTGCTTCACCGAGCAAACACGCATAAGTTCCTCAGGCCCGAACTCGATTCCTTCTTCTGCGGCCCTGACTCCGAGTCCGATGACATACCGGACAAAGTTCGGCGTCATCTGATGAAACGCCAGTTGAAGCTGGGCCAGCACCAAAGAGATTAAGCGGGGAATAGGGAAGAAAAGCCTGCATTTCTCGAAGTAGGCGTTTGAGGCGCAACAGTAACCCTCCACCGCGGTCTCCGGCGACATCGCCGGCGACGGAATCACAATTTCCACCTCCGGTGGAATCCTGCAAATCCTCCGCAACCGTTCGATTTGGTCTACGGATAGGGAAGACGGCGGATGTGGGCAAAACGAGCCCGCCGCCGTGCTAGCACTAGCCCCTGTCGCATCTCTGAGAGCCATAGAAAGCGGTGTATCGGAACAAAGAAAGCAAAGAGTTTTAGAAGAAATTTTTTCCGATGGGAAGAGAAGTAAAAACCAGAGCAAAAGTAAGAGAAGAAGTGAAAGTGGGAAGAGAATAAATCATCCTCGGCAAATATGAGAAAATTATAGTGGGAATCGTGCAAAATCTCAACCGCATGATTCCGAACTCGTAATAATTACGAGAAAATCGAGGTGATTTGGACTCCTCGCTTTCCCCTTAATCTAACCGTAGATTCAAGATCGACGGCCACAAATGCGCGATAATTAGGTCACGTCATCAAAAGAATGAGCCTGAAAAGACTCTTCGCAACCCTCGAATCTTAGCCGTCGACGATCGACCAGATCCACGGTGGAAGATGAAATTCTCAAACAAATACACGCCACGATTGCTGACGCGCTAAAAAGCAGTTCAGCTCGTCCCACGCGCTCACCCTTGACCGTTGGATCAAAACAAGATCTACGGATTGATCAAAACAAGATCCTCGCCGCCCGAAACACACGCGCGTCTTCCCAAGAAACGTCCACCGCCCATTAACTTTGACTTCTCGAAACCAATGGGCTGGGGGGCTATTGTTGGAACTGGATTTCCCTCTAGGAAATCCGGCCCATTAACAAGTAAGACAAAGGCCCATATCTATGAGCCCGTTCCAGGATCAAAGACGAAGAGACGAGCCGATTCGATCGTTGGGCCCAAACGAATGACGCTTTGATAAGGCCCAAGCGATGCCAAAGTAAGAGGCGATCGAGCTCGAGCTCGGCAGGAGACGACATGGGGATAGAGCGACTCGGTCTTTTCCAGTTCAACTGATCCGCGAGGATCACGGGGATCGTTACGAAGGAGAGGCCGAAATATCGGAACAGAGAGGTCAGAGTCGAGACTATTTAAAAGAAGAAGTGGCGACTCATTCAAGATATTCCAACCCTAACTTAGAACACTTCGACTAGATAGCTCGAACATCATACTTTGTACTCTCTTTTCGATTGTGTTTGTTCTATCTCGACGATCAATCTCAATAAAGTCTTTGATTCATAGGAAACTATACCATTTCTATATCCTAAAGTTTAAATCCACGAATACAAATTCTTAGTGTGAATCCCGGATCTCACAGTAATCTACTATTTCATTAAGAGTTCTCCTAAACCTAGGGTTAGAAATCGATATTTTGAGAAAAATGATTGTCAATGAACAATGGTGTTTAGTATATCTTATTCATGTAAATTTCTCTTTTTTACTCATTGATTTCTATTAAAAGTACCAACTTTCAATTTGTAACAATACTTTAGGGATTTTTCAACTACTCCGATATTCTCTATTTTTAGATGTTGTCTATTCAACTTCAAAATATCTAATTTCGATTGTTTTGGTTTGTGTATGTTATGATTTTGGATTTATCTGAATATATATTAACTTTGCAGAATATATATTTTCTTACAATTAACATGGTTTGGATTTATCTGAATATATATTAGTTTTTCAGAACAGATCATATGATGGCAAACCCTTGATTTTTTAAGCCTCTTATTCCAGATGAATGTTATCATATTGTTTTTATAAATGCATGTAATGATTAATGATTTATATGATTTCCTATATTCTTCTCAAAACAAATCCGAAGATGACAAACCCACGATTCTTCAAGCCTATGTTTCCAGGCAAATGTAGAAAGAGTATGGTATGTAATCTTAGTTCTTTGTCTCATTAAGGTTTATTTTTATAGTGATTTTATTTCTTGCAATCATTTTTTAAGCTTTGTGTTGCAGACTATCCCGGAAAGTTTCTTTAAGAATCAAATACTTAGAAAAACCAATGTAACAGTCGGTAAACTCACATCTAATGCGAGGCCATAACAGTTCCATATCAAACGAGTTGGTGATAGGCTTACAGAAGGCTGGAGACGGTTCTTTAAGGCTCATGCATTAGAAGTCGGAGATCTTTTAATTTTTGAGTATCGTGGAGGTGCTGATTTCCATATGGTACAACAGTACGGACCAAACTGTTGCGAGATCTCATATGAAAATACCACTCAAATAGAGACTGGAGAAGGTAGCACGAGTAAGTGTTTTCACTTATTTTCTAGACATTTTCTTTACTCTTTCTAATATTTTGACTAATAAGGAAATGATATTTGAAGGAACAGAAGAGAAGTTTGTTACCTTAAACGTCACGAGTGACGGCATCAATCGAAGCAGAATCGTAAGTTATTTCTTTGTATTTTGGTTTTAAATATTGATACATGATCCATATTTGTTAATTTTGCAGTATCTTCCTAAGTCTTTTGTCGATGCAAACGATTTAGAGAAAGTTGCTGGCAACACCATATCGATGGTCAATGATGCTGAACAGAAATGGTCTGTCGAGCTTGCTTTCCATTCTGATATTGATAGGCGACGTATTCATTTGGCTGGTGGCTTAAGAGATTTTTTTGTGGGCAAACAATGTGAAGGCCAACCAAACGATTGTCCTTCAACTGTTCTGGAAAAACAACACTACTCATGTCCTAAAACTCTCCTCCAAAAATCATGTTTAAGTATCTAAAACTTATGTTTGGAATGTATTTTCATGTTAGACTAAAACTTCTCTTTAATAAGTTTCTTTGTTTAATGTAAGTTTTTACTTTATAAATACTTTAATTTGCATCTAAAGAATTTTTCCGGTGACACTAAATCTAGAGAATGTTTTGACCCTTTATGAATTTTATTTCTAGAAACACAAATTAATGATTACAAATTTATTTTTAATAATACTTTACTTACAAGTGTAACTACTACCATACCATAATAACTTTGATACCGATTTTTATGGAATATCTTGGTTTAACAAGAAATATAAATTCATGAAACAAAATATTAAAATCTCTTCTAATTCATCTTTTGAACTACTTACCGAATGTAAAAATAAATTTTTAAATTATACTATATCCTAATAACAATGAGATATTCTTTCTATTAAATAGAAGATACTATAATAACTTTGAATTCCTAATTTCTAAACTGTGTTATTGTGTGTATAATTTGTGTGGCCGATATTAGTAATTAAAATCCTAAAAAAAGATATTATCCCTAAGAAACCCTAATATCATAGTACAATATATTTGATATCCTCTTCTCATTAGGATGATTTCTATCTCGTGTTGCTAATAGAAGCTATAGGTAAATTTGAGAACTCTTTGGTATCTTTATTTTTTACATTACATACTTTTTTATTTCTGTTGAACAAGTCTTACTATTATAATTAACAAATTTAATTTTTAACAGCTTATTTCGGACGTTCTATTAAACCAATGGAAATTTTACCTATTGTTCTTCCTTCTTCACAAAATTTTTTCGACAAAGATGACAGTTTGGCATGTAAGGAAAAAGAAGATAAATTTCAGGCTTGAATGAAATGCAATCAAGTTCTTCCTCAAGCAAGACGTCTTCTATATTCACAAATAACAACTAAATTCATTTAGGATAAAAAAAACCTTCAATGGAAACCCCGCATCAAAGGTAAACCGGGTTTATGTGTTTTACCAGTATATTCAGAAGAAATTGGAGAACTATCTTATTTAGGTCTTCTATTGGAAGTAATAAGGGGACCATGTTGCTATTTGGAACTAAGGACGATTAACAATGTTGTTTATGACACATTCCGAGATGCATGGTTTTCCCTTCAAAATATTGAAGGGCCCTAATTTATGTTCAATTATCTTAATCATCTATTTCAAATAATTGTTGTGTTTCTTTTCAACAACAGAGAATTCAAGTTTCTAAATTTTCATTTTTATTATACGTTTCTCTTTCTATAAATCATACTTCATCTACAATTTCTATAGTTTTAAATACTTGACTACATGTGTTTATACTAATTTAATTAAGTCCAACAATCGTCGACAAAAAAATATTCACTCCGCACAAGGTGCGGACGAGTCATTAAATTATATATATAATCGTAAAACTATTAAATAAATTAGTAAATATAATTAAATAGTTTATACATCAATTATTTTTGTAAATATAAGTAAATATTATATAGTTATATATATACATATATATATATATATATATATATATATATATATATATATATATATATATATATATATATATTATAACAAAATCTTCTAAGAATGTTTCTAGTTATTCAATTTGATAAGAAAAATAGTTATTAAATTTGTATTTATTATATGCTAATTATAGTTTTATTTTGATCTATAAAAACATAAATATCTTTATATTTAGACCATTATAAGACGAAATAAAAATGGATTAACCAATTTCAGTTATAAAAATACTAAAAACAAGTTATGCCTATTCGAAGACGGGTTAAAAATATAAATCAACTAATTTAATTGATATATTCTTAGTTAGATTTTTTTTAAAAATTATTCAATAATTATATTATTTAAAATTTTGTATATATGATGAGTTAGATTAAGGTTGTTTTTTACGATCGCAGTTTTTATGGGTTGTTTCATCAAAATTTTAAAATATTTAGATTACTATATGATGGTTGAAAAATAGATTAGTTTTTTCGATTATAAAAGTTGTTCATTAGAAGACAAATTTAAAAAGATGAATGAACCAATTTTAATTCTATAAAACATGAAAATGATCTTAAACCATTGCAAACATATTAAATAAATGGGTTATTATGTTTAGACTTTAATAAATCTGTAATTATACTTTTGTTAATTACTAAATTTACTCATTCAATTGACAATTCAGACTGAAAAAAATTATATAAATGAGCATATGATCTTTTATAATAATATATATTTTAAATTAATATAATACATATTATAGTTATATCACATAATTTTTATAATGACTATTTTAAAAATAAAAATCTAATATAGTGTATTTCCGCATTTAACACTTAATAATCGTAATATTCAGTCACCAAAATTGTGTTGAATAATTAACAATTTATAAATTAAACTCTCTTAATATAATTAAGAGATGATATACGAGCCAAGAAATCTACTTGAATTCATTCCGGAGCCAAGAAACACATGTGAAAATAAAAATAAATTGAGTATATATGTATCATATATAGAGTAGAACGGAGACACTTTCTGCATGATAAATATCTAATCAAAAACATAGATTCATATTATCTGATAAAATGGAGATATCGAGAAATAAAAAACATTGTGAAACTCTGGTTTTGTTTACTTATGCTACTGTTATACATGCAATATAAGTAGGAAGTAGCGAATAATGTTGGAAAACAAGTGAGAGAAAAGATAAGAGCAAAACAGAAAATTATATACTTTCATGTTCATGCCCGGCCTATCCAAACTACGCATTGCAAATCGAAAACAGTATCTGTTTTATAATGTAGAATCAGAAACATATGTGAGTGTTTATCGACATCTGATGGATACAAAATACGTGCGTACATCTTACATATATATGGTGGTAATCATCGAGAAAAGGTACTTCACTTGGAAGTAAAATGGAGATAGAGAAACACAAAGAGCAAGACGATCGGAAACACCAAGATAATTGGAGGAGATGGTGGAGCCACTGGTCCCATCATCAACGGAACGAACAACAACATTATCGCAACGACCACAATCGCCAAAATCGAACCCAATCTGATTCCATGTTCATTCGCCATCATTTATACTTTCTTCTCTTCGTTTCGATCTGTTGTAAAAAAGAATGTGAAAATTATCGTCCGTTTTTGGATTATTTATAAAGATATTCAGACATCTATCAGACTAGTTACAATGAGGCTTATGTGTCATGTAGAAAAAATATTTTCAACGGTTGAATTAATTTGATAGGATGCAATGGACGTTGAATGTTAAAAAAGATGACATGACTTCAATATTTAACTATGTGACACTACAAGAAAACATGTTTTTTGCGACTGCTTATATAGTCGCAAATTAGTCGCTATATTACTTTTAGCGACTATTTAGCGACTAATTACATTAGTCGCGAATCTGTGGTCGCTAAATTTATTAGTCGCTATATTAGTCGCTAAATTGCGACTATTTAGCGACTATATATATTTTGTGAATATTAGTCGCTATATAAGTCGCTAAATTAGCGACTAATATAGCGACGCGGTAGCGACGAATATAGCGACTAATAAAATTATTTTTATTAATTTAAAATTAATTAATTAAATTAAAATTTAAACTACATATATAATCAATTCGTGATAAAAAAGTAAAATAAACAAATATTTAGATTGAAAATACAAAATATATTTACTAATTAGTTTAAACCAAATCGGTTATATTACAAAATGTTAACCAGCGACTGGTTAAATACAAACCAATACCAAAACCATACCAAAAACCCTAATCTAATTTAGTGGCCACCTCCGTCATCTTCTTCTTCCACGAGCCGTCAACATTTTTGTTGGAATTGTGTCCAGCAATCTCTGTACTGTCTCTATAACGTAAGAGTATGTCAGTGATCAGACATAAGTCATACAATACTGGGGGTCATGATGGCTTGCTAGAGTCCGCTCATGATCTATAAGTCTTGGACTTATTGCCTTTATTGTATGATCCCATATGGGTCACACGCTTAAGCTAGCAGGAAATAATGTTGAAACGGCTTAGCAGAAGTACGACAAAAGTGCTAGGCATTTGTCGTACTAAGAGAGAAAGATTAATGGGTCTGATTAAATGGGATTTAATCAGATTGGGCCCAAAAGCCCAAAAGGGAAAAGAGAAGGCTTTTAATGACTAAAAGCCAACTCTCTTCTCTCCCAACCCTAATCCCAGCCGCGGCTACTCCTCTCTCTCTGCGCCCCATCTCAGCTCGGTCTAGCAACCAGTTTCCTGTGATTGCGTGTGTGAGCCTTTGGAGGATCCATCTCTCGGTGTATCTCCCTGATCATTGACCTGTTCATCAATTCCGCTGCAAACAAACAGGTAAAAGGTGAGATCATATGTTTCTAAATAAGAACACCTAGATCTAATGCATGTTTAGTAGGTTCAACTAATCTGAGAATTGAACCAAGAGACTAAACAATCCAACAGTGGTATCAGAGCCATTGGTTCTTAGGTTTCTTGTTTTAGATTCATTGTTTAGGTTGTTTAAATCTGTTTAGATGTGTTTTGAATCCATTACTGATAAGAAAAACACATAAGAAACTGAATTAAAACCCTGAACAAACACTTGAATCACAAAACCGAGCTATATGACTCGGGTTTTGTGGATTGGCCAAGGCGTGATCAACCGGCTTGGCCGGATTGGTGATCACGGCCGAATGGCGACCGGTCGGCTAAGCGGAACGGTCGGGATCGGAACGGTCGGGATCGCACGGCGATCGCGTCCGATCGCGTCATCCCGATCGCGTCCCGGCTGTCCGTGCGGAGCGTCCCGATCGCGTCGATGCCGAGCGTCCGTCCGGTTGCATCCGTGGATTGCGACCGGCTGATGCTTGGCTGAGCGGCTGGGTTGCGGTCGGCCGACGTCTTGAACGAACGGCTGGAAATTAGGTCACGGCCAACTCGGTTTGGTTCGTGACTAATTCGGTTCGGTTCAAGGCTCGGTTTAAGATTTTAATTAAAAATCAACGTTCTGGTTTAATAAACAGATTTTAATAATTTTATTAAAGTCTGGTTAAACCAGGATTAGAAATCCAATGTCGAAAGAAATATTGGATTTAGTGCCTAAACCAGGATTTCTAATTTGATTTGGTTGGACCAAATAAATTGAGAAATTCCGGTTTAGTAAATAACCGGTTGACAATTGTGGTCATCGTAGTAATTGAAACTTGGTTAGACCAGTTTTAATGAACCAGACCGGTTATGTCAAATAATTGGACAATTGGATCATGTCTTGGACATGGATCAATTCTTGGGCCTCGGGCCAAGAAGTTAAAACAATTGGGCTAATTATTTGAGTCTTTCTTAAGAATAATTTAAAATCTATTTTATAAAATTATAAAGTCGGTTTTAAACTATAGTTTCCGAAATCTTGAAATTAGAAAGTTTCCATTTTTAGAAAGTTTCCTAAAATAGAATTTTCTGGATTTGCGGGTTTTGGATTTTAAAGAAGTTTCTAAAATTAGAAAGTTTCCGGTTTTAGAAAGTTTCCAATTTTAGAAAGTTTCCAAAAATAGTAGGTTTCCATAAATAGAAAGTTTCCCGAAATAGTAATCTTCTATTTTGGGAATGATTTTAATAAACCTACGAACCTCAAACAATATCAAGCGTTGGATGTCTTGTCCAGGCTATGTCAGCTGTCAAAGCCCATTCAATTGCATTCATGGCCTTACAGTGTGAGGATGTCTGCTTTTGCGTGGGTAAGACGGTTTGTGATTCATAAATGTCATTGGGAGTCCCAGACATTAATGATTACATGACTGTATAGTCCGGTTTTCTTGACTAGGCCATCGGGAGTCCCGGGCCTTGAGACATCAGAGTGGATTGGGCCTCGGGCCCAGATTCACAACCAAGAGTTATATCACGGATATAATTAGCCGACATAGGGCTTACCGATATAAGCTAAGGTTGGGTGACGGCCAGTGGCCCACTTTAATCTTAGTTATATGTGGATCTTGGAATCATTATATTCTATTGAGGGTAACTTATGTTATTGAATATAATGCATGATTAATCATATTATACTTTAATACGAGATTAATCATTTTGAACATATAACTAATAACCTATTTATTTATATATTTCAGATATGACTACTACAAGCACTCAAAACACATTCTCGATCCGGTCTGTTCTCGAGAAGGAGAAGCTGACTGGAACAAACTTCCTGACATGGTCAAGGAACTTGAGGCTGGTCCTCAAGCAGGAGAAGAAGGATTATGTCCTTCGAGATCCCCTCCCCGAGAGGCCTCTTGCCAATGCTGCCAGGACTCTGCACAATGCTTGGGAAAAGCATTCGTCAGATGAAAATGATGTTTATTGCCTGATGTTGGTGACAATGACTCCTGAGCTGCAAAAACAGTTCGAGAGTGTATTGTCTCCAATCGAGATCATGGCAAGCCTGAAATCGCTTTTTCAGGAGCAGGCTAGGACCGAGAGGTTCCAGACAGTTAAGAACCTCTTGGACTGTAAGTTGGCTGCGAATGCGGCAGTGAGTCCTCATGTGTTGAAGATGATGGGTTATCTCGATCATCTTCACAAACTCGACTGCCCAATCAGCCAGGAACTTGCCTGCGACATCATTCTGCAGTCTTTACCTGCAAGCTATGATCAGTTCATTCTGAACTTTAACATGCATGGCTTGAGTAAGACACTGCCTGAGCTTCACGGAATGCTCAAGACTGCAGAGCCCAACTTGAAGAAAACCGCCAAGGACCCCAATGTACTTATGGTACAGAAGGGCAAGGGGTTTAAGAAGTCTTCTGCTAAGGATAAGGGAAAGGCCAAGGGTGTCCAAGTCGTGGACTCAGACACGCCAAAGCCCAAGCCCAAGTCCAAGGCTGGGCCTACTGACATGTGCAGGTTCTGCAAAGAACTGGGGCATTGGAGAAGAGATTGTAAGAAATTCCAGGAAGGTCTAAAGGAATTAAAGAAGAAGACTTTCGAGACTTCTTCATCAGGTATTTTTGTTATAGAAGTTAATACAACTACTTCTGATAATACCTCATGGGTCATGGATACTGGTTGTGGGGCTCATATTTGTACTAATATGCAGGCACTCAGCAACAGTAGAAGGCTGAAGCAAGGACAAGTAGAGCTACGAGTTGGGAATGGAGCGAAAGTTTCAGCACTAGCTGTAGGAACTTACTTGTTGTCTTTACCTTCGGGATTGATTTTAGAACTTAATAATTGTTATTTTGTACCTGCTATAAGCAGAAATATTATTTCAATTTCTTTGTTGGATTTGGAAGGTTATGATTTTTCAGTTAAGAATAAATTATGTTCCTTCAATCGCAACAATTTGTTCTATGGTTCTGCCCCTCTTACGAATGGGCTTTACATACTCGATCAATCCGCGCCAATTTATAACATTAATACAAAACGGTTTAAACCTAATGAGGAAAACCGAACGTTTCTATGGCATTGTCGTTTAGGGCACATCAGCGAGAAACGCATCAAGAGGCTCCATTCGAATGGACTTCTTGGCTCATTTGACTTTGAGTCATGTGAGAAATGCGAATCCTGCATGATGGGCAAAATGACACGGGCCCCCTTTAATAAACCTAACGAGAGGGCCAGTGACTTATTGGGCCTGATACACACTGATGTGTGTGGCCCAATGTCCACTAATGCAAGAGGAAACTATCAGTACTTCATTACCTTCACTGATGATTTCAGTAGGTATGGATATGTTTATTTGATGAAACATAAATCTGAATCTTTTGAGAAGTTCAGAGAATTCCAAAATGAAGTACAGAACCAACTAGGCAAAAGCATTAAGGCTCTTCGGTCCGACCGAGGAGGAGAATACTTAAGCCAGGAATTCAGTGATCATCTGAGAGAGTGTGGGATCGTATCCCAACTCACTCCTCCTGGAACACCTCAATGGAATGGTGTATCTGAGAGGAGAAATCGGACCTTATTGGATATGGTTCGATCTATGATGAGTCACACAGACCTTCCAATATCCCTTTGGGGATATGCTCTGCTAACAGCAGTGTTCACTCTAAATAGAGCGCCATCAAAAGCAGTAGCAAAGACACCATATGAATTATGGACTGGAGAAGCTCCAGTGCTGTCTTATCTAAGAATTTGGGGTTGTGAAGCCTATGTTAAGAGATTAATCTCAGACAAGCTTACACCAAAATCTGATAAATGCTACTTCATTGGTTATCCACGGGAAACCAAGGCTTATTACTTCTATCTACGTTCCGAGAACAAGATTTTTGTTGCCCGGGATTGTAACTTTCTTGAGCCTGAACCTGTAGTACCTGAAGTTCGAAGATCCGGGAGGATCCGTCACGAACCCGAGAGATATCAGGGATTCCTCGTGACTGACTGTCATGATCTTTTGATCATTGATGGTGATGAACCATCGAACTTCAATCAAGCCATGATGGGCCCAGATTCCTCTAAGTGGCGTAAGGCCACTGATTCCGAAATGGACTCCATGTCGGTCAACCAAGTCTTTTCGTTGGTTGACTTACCCGCTGGTGTAAAAGCCATCGAGTGCAAATGGATCTTCAAGAAGAAGATTGACGTGGATGGAAATGTCCAGATTTATAAAGCCAGGTTGGTGGCAAAAGGTTTCAGACAAGTTCACGGTGTGGACTACGATGAAACCTATTCACCGGTGGCTATGATGAAATCTATTCGGATTCTACTAGCAACTGCAGCTTTTCATGATTATGAAATTTGGCAGATGGACGTGAAAACCGCCTTCCTGAATGGTATTCTGGAAGAGGATGTGTACATGACGCAACCTGACGGTTACATAGATCCAAAGAATGCTGGGAAAGTGTGCAAGCTTCATAAATCCATTTATGGATTGAAGCAAGCATCGAGGAGCTGGAATCTTCGTTTTGATGAAGCGATCAAGCAATTTGACTTCATCAGAAACGAAGAAGAACAATGCGTGTATAAGAAAACTAGTGGGAGCAAAATCGTTTTTCTTATTCTGTATGTTGATGACATACTGCTTCTCGGAAACGACGTTCCAATGCTAAAGTCTGTAAAGGACTGGCTTGGAAGTTGTTTTTCCATGAAAGACATGGGTGAAGCCGCATACGTTCTTGGAATTAGGATCTATCGGGATAGACCTAAGAGGCTGATAGGCTTGTGTCAAGACTCATACATTGACAAAGTCCTACAAAGATTCAGCATGAAAGATTCCAAGAAGGGCTTCACGCCAATGGTACATGGCACAACGCTAAGCAAGAAGCAGAGCCCTACGTCGGCTGCTGAGCTCGAGCGTATGAAGAACATTCCCTATGCATCTGCAATAGGATCTGTTATGTATGCCATGATCTGTACTCGTCCTGATATTGCTTATGCATTGAGCATGACGAGTAGATACCAGTCAAATCCAGGTGAAAACCATTGGATTGCCGTAAAGAATATCTTGAAGTATCTAAGACATACTAAGGATAAATTCTTGGTGTACGGTGGAAGTGATGTGCTTAAAGTCAGTGGATTCACGGACGCAAGTTTCCAGACAGACACTGATGATTTCCGGTCACAGTCCGGTTATGTCTTTTGTCTGAATGGCGGTGCAGTAAGTTGGAGAAGCTCCAAGCAGGACACCGTTGCTGATTCCACTACGGAAGCTGAATATATCGCCGCCTCAGAAGCAGCGAAGGAAGCTGTTTGGATACGAAAGTTCATTATGGAACTAGGTGTGATACCAGATGCGGCTGAGCCTCTGGCACTGTTTTGTGACAACAATGGTGCTATAGCTCAGGCAAAGGAACCAAGATCACACCAGAAATCCAAGCATGTTCAAAGAAGATATCACTTGATACGTGACATCATTAATAGAAAGGAAGTCAAGATCAGCCGAGTTCCGACAGATGATAATGTCGCTGATCCGTTGACAAAGCCACTCCCAAGGCCTAAGCTCGAGTTCCTGACTGAAGCTGTAGGCATTAGAAACATTGAAATGTAATCTAAATTTGAGTGGGAGTTTTGTGAGCTTTATTTTAGTTATTTGATATGTTCTTGTAAAACATTATTTATGTTTAATGAAATTATTATTTCAAGATTATTTTAACTGTGATGAAATAATCGTTCCAAAATGATATGAATCATTTTATAGGTCATCGAAGTAAATGATTTGATCTTGAGTCATCGAAGTCATTTAGCTTGATCATGAGATCCTATATTTGATAAATGTTTTATATCATCATGTCCCTAGTCGAAGGTTGTTGAAATTGGAACACCAACAACCGTGTAAGACTGGATTGGTACGTGACTTATGACAAAGTCTCAGTGTGTCATAGATGCTCGGCATCAAAGTCAGTACATAGGTGTATGTTGGGAACATACGACCGGACAAGACCCGCTAATAAGAACTCTTCAGGATATTTATATCTGTGTCATAAGAGATTCTTACTACGACTATAGAGTATAGTCCTTAGACCTGAGTTCGCATGCATGTGACTGCATATGGACTGATGCACTTTGATCATTGTCTAACGCTATCGTTCTGCGATAACTATAAGGACCTTGTTTGGGTACATCATGAAGTGAGTAGCTTACAGTGATGAAACAAGATGGGATTTGTCCCTTCAATATAAATGGAGTGAATATCTCTAGGCCAATCGGAGATTTGAATACTGGAAAACGCATGGCCATGCTCAAACGGACTTTCCCGAGTCGTTTGTATTGTCAGTATCAAATCAGAGTCCGATGAACAAGATTAGGCTTTATAAGGATGACACTAATCTTGCCTTATGACTAATCGAGATATTGTGACGAAAGGGATTATGAATACAGAGATTCCAGTTCAAGTGGGAGATTGTTGGAATTGTGTCCAGCAATCTCTGTACTGTCTCTATAACGTAAGAGTATGTCAGTGATCAGACATAAGTCATACAATACTGGGGGTCATGATGGCTTGCTAGAGTCCGCTCATGATCTATAAGTCTTGGACTTATTGCCTTTATTGTATGATCCCATATGGGTCACACGCTTAAGCTAGCAGGAAATAATGTTGAAACGGCTTAGCAGAAGTACGACAAAAGTGCTAGGCATTTGTCGTACTAAGAGAGAAAGATTAATGGGTCTGATTAAATGGGATTTAATCAGATTGGGCCCAAAAGCCCAAAAGGGAAAAGAGAAGGCTTTTAATGACTAAAAGCCAACTCTCTTCTCTCCCAACCCTAATCCCAGCCGCGGCTACTCCTCTCTCTCTGCGCCCCATCTCAGCTCGGTCTAGCAACCAGTTTCCTGTGATTGCGTGTGTGAGCCTTTGGAGGATCCATCTCTCGGTGTATCTCCCTGATCATTGACCTGTTCATCAATTCCGCTGCAAACAAACAGGTAAAAGGTGAGATCATATGTTTCTAAATAAGAACACCTAGATCTAATGCATGTTTAGTAGGTTCAACTAATCTGAGAATTGAACCAAGAGACTAAACAATCCAACAATTTTGTCTCCACCTCCGACCTCTTCTTCTTCCACCGCCTCCACTTCCGACGTCTTCTTCTTCCACCGCCACCACCTCCGCTGTATTCTTCTTCCACATCCACTTTTGCCGTCATATTTCAAGCTGAAACCACCATAACCATGGCGTTTTCTCTGCAAAAAAATCAACTCAGAATGTTAAGTAACAATTCTGCCAAAATCTAAATTTCATATATGAAACCTTACACTTTGCTTGGAAATTTAAAAACGAAGTGACTACCTTGGAACTGACGACAAGAGCCTGGAGGAGGGTCAACTTCGTCTTCTTCTTCGTCTGGATCTGATTCAAATGTCTCACTCCATCATCGTCTTCGATCTGAAACTGAAGTCTCGGTGGTGGCTGGGAAGAAATCGGTCAGGCTCAAATCCAAGTTAGCCGGCGAGAGAATCCGGCGGTGGCAGAGAGAATCCGGTGATGGCAGAGAAATCCGACGAGGCTCTGACGGCTCCTTCATTTGCGATTTCTTCACCGGAGGCGTGACGATTCTTCTTGTTCTTCTTCGCAATCGATTCCTCCACACCATTGATTCTTCTTCGTTCTGAGTTTCTGTGAGAATGAAGACGAAGAACACAAGAGGAAGATTATGGTCATGTGTTCTTTCAATTTCTCAAACAAATGAATGAATGATACAAAAAAAAATTGAAGAAGAATGATGGTGAGATTGGATACGGCGCACATGAGAGGAGAGTGAGACATAGTTAGATAATTAGGTTAAGTTTCATCAACGGCTGAGATTAAGGGTGTGTAAGATCTAATGGGTGAGAAAGAGATATGAGTGTTTATTGGAATAAATCTGAGCCATTGATATTTTAAATCAACGGTGAAGATGTGTGATCCATGTGATGGTCTATTGACCAATAGAAATATTTTGGAGTTTAATTAATATAAATTAATGAAAATGACATAAATAAATAAAATAAAATTGTTAAAACTATTTTTTTCGTTTTAGATTTAAAAATATAATAAATAAAAACTTTCTAAAAAGTGTAAATTTTAAAAGTGATTTAAGATATTAAAATGAGTATAAATAATACTTAAAAATGATTTAAAAATAATAAAATGAATAAATTTAATTTTCAATTTAAGATTATATGATTTTTTATTTGAAAAGTGTTAAATTTTAGATATTAGTATGTATACAATAATTAAAAATAAATTTTTAAGACTTTTAGTTTATGATTAATATTATAAATTGTTATAAGGGTTGTGTTTAAGGTTATAGAAATGTTTGAAATAATAGATTTGGAAAAAGAAAAAAGTGTGTATAACTATTGAATCTTATGTTTATGTTTGAATATGTTATAGTAATTGAAATTTTGTTAATTATAATTTTATTTATAATTTAGAGTTTAGGGGTTTGTTTAAGGTTATAGGGTTAGGAAATATTTTTACATTATAAGTGTTATAATTTTATTAGTTAGAGTTTTATGATTTGTTTAGGGTTTAGGGTTTAAATAGCTACGGGTAATGTTTATTTAGAGTTTTAGGATTTGTTTAGAGTTGTAGTATAATTTAGAGTTAGGGTTTATTTAGGGTTTAGGGTATAGGGTATGAAGTGTAATGTTAAAGGGTTTAAATGTTGTACTTAATTATATATTATATAGTAATTAGAGTTTTAGTTATTAAATTTTTGTTTAAAATTTAGAGTTTTAGGGTTTGTTTAGGGTATAGGGTATAGGGTTTGAAGGGTAATGTTTAAGGTTTTAAATATTGCACTTAATTTTATATATTATATAGTAACTAGAGTTTTAGTTATTGAATTTAAGTTTATAATTTATAGTTTTAGGGTTTGTTTAGGGTTTAGGGTATAGGGTTGGAAGGGTAATGTTTAAGGTTTTAAGTGTTGTACTTAATTTTATATGTTATATAGTAATTAGAGTTTTAGGTATTGAATTTTTGTTTATAATTTAGAGTTTTAGGGTTTTTTTAGGGTTTAGGGTATAGGGTTGGAAGGGTAATGTTTAAGGTTTTAAGTGTTGTACTTAATTTTATATGTTATATAGTAATTAGAGTTTTAGTTATTGAAGTTTTGTTTATAATTTAGAGTTTTAAGGTTTGTTTAGGGTTTAGGGTATAGGGTTTATTTAGGGTTTAGTTATATAAATTTTCGCGACTATTTAGTGACTAATTTTGCGACTGATTCACAAAATTAGTTACAAGTTAGGTACACCCGGTTCAGAACATTAAAAACGTGTTCTATACCGACTTTTAGCAACTAAAAAAATACGGTTTAGCGACCCGCCGAATTTAGTCGCTAAATAGTCGCTATTTAGCGACTATTTAGCGACATATAACTTGTAGTCGCAATTTAGCGACTAAATCGCGACTATTCTCTATTAGTCGCAATATCAGTCGCAACTTTGTCGATAAGTAGTCGCAACATTTAGCGACTATAAAATCAGTCGCAACTTAGAGTCGCAAAAAGCATGTTTTCTTGTAGTGTGACATATATAACATAACTATTGGATACTCACATTCTATACTTTATTTTTCGATACCAATTCGTTAACATCATTTAATTAATAATAATTATAATTATATATATAATTTTTATATCAAAATTCATAATTTTTCATGCTCTATAAATAGAAACTTGTCTCATTTATTTTGGACACAGAAAAAAACTCGTTTTTATAATACTCTTTCAAATAATTTTCATTGATACCATATGAACGTTCATATGCAACATATATACATTCATATAAATTTATTATATTGTATTTTCAGTTTTTTATCAAAATTTGTGTTTGTTTTCTTTATTTGGCATCTTTATTACATATTTTAAAATAAAAATATATATAAAAAGCAACATTATTTTAAATAATTAATTCTTAATTATTTTAACTGACTTGTCCGAAAGCCGACCAAAACTCTGTCCTAATCCGACCAGTCAGCTCAACAACTCACTTTAGGTCCGAATTTCACGGACTGGACTTATTTAGCTCTTTTTAGCCCGGCTTCCACACAATAAGCCTTTCATATCCAGATGAACCCCTAGTTTTTAATATTCCATGTCATAAAAGGCCATTCCCGATGACAATCAGTGACCAAATCTGTTCATCCTTAGAACGTGGGCGTTACTCTTATATCCTCACCCACCAAAAATCCCCGAGCGATATGTTTATTAATTTCATCTTCTATTTTGTTTAGATACTTTATTCGATGTCTCCTCCTTCTCCTCTGTGATAATGTCGAGACAGTAGCATACTTGAAATACCAAGATCTATGACGCCCCTATTTCATGTAATAGCATGCATGTTTCTCAGATTTGTCCACCGGTCAAACCAAAAGGTAGTTATTCGGCCATTTTGAACATTGGCTCGGTAAACTCCTTTGCAATATCCTTGTATTTCAACAGCTTACGCCACATCGATGATCATGCATTTGATTTATTATTTGCAAATGAGCCGTGTGCTCTTCCTTGTCCTTGGAGTAAACCAAGATATCATCTATGAAGATGATCACGTATTCATCCAGGCAATCTGTGAATACGTTGTTCATTAGCTTCATAAAATCCGCCGGTGCATTAGTCAATCCGAAAGGCATAACCACAAACTCATAATGCCCATATCTCGTCCTGAAGGCTGTCTTCGGAATGTCCTTCTCAGCTACCGAAATCTGATGATAACCCTGAACCAGATCAATTTTTGAAAACCAAGTAGCACCTTGGAGTTGATCCAACAACTCGTCTATCCTTGAAAGAGGGTACTTGTTCTTCACTGTCATTCTATTCAATCCACGGTAATCGATGAAAAGTCTGAAATTTCCATCTTTCTTTTTGACAAACTAAACCGGTGCGCCCCAAGGTGAACTGTGTGGTCTCACAAACCCTTTCTCCATTAATTCACTTAACTGTTTCTTCAGCTCGGCCATCTCTGCCAGAGCCATCCGGTAAGGCGCTTTAGAGATTGTAGCCGTCCTAGACTCAAGCTAGATCGTGAACGGATCAGAACGAGTAGGTGGTAATCCAGTTAGTGACTGGAAAACATCCTCAAATTCATTTACCACCATAATCTCACTCATTTCAACATTCGGCCCAACTTCCACAGTAGTGATTGCGGCCAGATATGCTTCACATCCCTTCTCTAACATCTGTTCTGCTTAAATTTCCGAAACAATAAAACTTCCATTAGTCGGTCTAACTCCATGATACTCCAGTTATCCTTGGTCAGTTTCAAACTTAACCCGACCGCGGTGACAGTCTAGATGCGCGATGTGTTTCCCCATCCAATCCATTCCAAGGATCACATCGTAAGACTTCACCTGACAAACCATCAAATCGGCTGTCATGTTCACTTCACCGATCATCACAGAGATGTTTCAGACTTTTCCCATTGTGAACATAACCTGCCCACCAGCTGCTTGAACTCTCATAATTTCCCCATCATTTTTCTTCTGAAACTCACAGAATCCTATCATGTATGGACGCACAAAGCAGTGTGATGCACCAGAATCAAACATAACATGGATCGCCACACCATCCATGACTAAGGTCCCTACACATTCACCATCCTAAATGCTAAGAAACCTAGACTAACACGCAACAGGCAAATCACACAGAAATGCTAAGGTAAGTGATAGGACTTACCAGTGATCGAACGAGAGGTGGAAGGATCCTGAGACTCATCTGCGATTGTGTACACACGTGGCATGATGGCTTGCCTCTTCACGTTTGGTTGTTTTCCATCACTTGGACGTTTCCCAGTTTGCATACCCAACTTAGGACAATGATTCTTGAAATGTCCAGCTTCACCACAGTTGTAGCACAACTGCTCTTTTTTACCCTTGACTTGATCCTTAGGCCTTGTATCCTCCTCTGGGCAGTTACGCACCTTATGCTCCAGACTTCCGCATCGGTGACATGCTCTAGAAGATTTCCTGCATGATCCCACATGCATCTTCTTGCAAGTCGGACACACACTGTGACCAGCAGATGACTTGACAGAAGGGTTGTTTTTCCTAAAATTTTTGTTCTTCCCATCATCATTTCCAATTCCAAGCAAATTTGCCTCCTCGTTCAATCCTTCTCATGTTCCACAGCTTTTTCAATCAGCTCGGCAACAGAATCATACTTGCGGATCATGCCACGAGTGTTCAATTCCACAAGCAATCCACGCATGAACTTGCGCACCAAGGATTATTCATCCTCTTCCTCACGACCAGCATACTTCTTAAGCCAATTGAACTCAGCTTCATACTCCCTCACGGTCATAGAACCTTGTTCAGCTTAAGGAATGCACCTTCCAACTTCTCAAAGGCTTCAGCCGGAAAGTACTTCCTCTTGAATTTCTTACAGTACATTGCCCAAGTGCATTGTCCATCACCCATCTAACTTGCCACACCTTTCCACCAAGTGTGAGCATCTCCATCAGATAGTGCACCGCGATGTCTTTCTTGTAGGCATTAGGACAGCGGATTGAAACAAAGTTCCGCTCCAACCTTGTCAACCATTCATCCGCATCAATCAGCTTTCTTCCTCCACAGAAGAACTTTTTTCCCAGCTTCCTCATATGATCCATCACTTGGAGATAGGATGGGTTCCTAGGCTCAGGCAACACATCCTCCTCTTCCACCACAATTTGTTCCACATTCACATCAACTTAAATTGTCCTAGAACCAAACTATGCTCTGATACCAACTTGAATCGACACGACCCAATTTTTCCCACCCGCGACTAGCACAAGTTAGTGTCTGGGTCGACTATCTCGCCCAGACTTAGGCCATTTTCAAATTTTCCATACTTAGAATTATTTTGCGTTTTTCAATAAGAACTAGACAAGCATTTTTAAGCATAAAAAAGATTTAGATAGATTTCGAGGTTTAAGTACAATGATCAGTTTGCGACTAAGCTATTACATTCATACTTAACCAAATCTACCCAAATCTAACCATCCTTTCCATCCAGCCGCCATTAGTCTCGCGTCTAAGCCTTCTCAGAATGATCGCCTGCATCCACAAAGGAGGCATTAGTAAACGGATTGCTTAGTGAGAGAGGTCGCCCCTCTCACTTAGCCACAAAATAATCACGCAACAATCCATACATTCAGTCAATCTATCAAGCTTATCATCAGTACAAGCACTTAATCCGATCGTTTCAAGGCAAAGAGCCAGCATTCGATGCAAGAAACGAATCAAATCGATCAAGTCAGCAGAAACAGAATGGCCTGAACAGACAAATGCTTAACCCGATCTGATCATTCCAAGTCAACGAGCCATCTTCCACGATCCAGCATCAAGCCTTAACGAGCAAAATGCCCTTAGGCACATGATCTGATCGAGATGCTCAGTGAAAAGAATAGATCAATCGGTTAAGTCATAGCAAAAAAAGAATCATCGATAAGCAAGCAATCAGAACTGTCATGGTCAACCTAGACTCAACTAATCTATGCAAGCAAACGGTCATAAACCATAGCCACGGTCACGCACTTGATGGATTATAGTGTTTGTTCAAGGTTTAATTCCCGTATTACAACCTAACACATAATCTTAACAGATCTAGGTTCTTGCAAAACGAATCATAAAACCAACCAAACCTGGATCATTACCTTTCAGATTGCAGCGGATAATTGATGGTAATGATGAGATCAGTTAGAACAGATGAACAACCTGCTCCTCCTTTGGTATCCACACTCTTACAAGCCGGGATGGCTGCTAGACCAAAGAGATGGATCAGATCAGAAAAGAGAGAGTTAGAGAGAGAGACACTCGCGGCCACACTTGGAGAAAATCGCATGGCCTGTGTTATGCCTTAGGGTTTGCGATTTCTACCTCTCTCATTAATGGGCCCAAGTCATTTGACTAATGGCTCATTAATCATTTGGGCCCAAGACACAAATCAGACAAAAGCCTGCATTTTGTCTGGCCCAATTCTCTGATCCAATACAGTAAATGCCATTGCATCTTACCGTATTAATTCCATTTAACTTTCCCGTTAGCTATGGTGTGTGACCCTTCGGGATCATACAATACTGGTAATAAGTCCTAAACTTATAGATCAAGAGCGGACTCTAGCAAGCCATCATGATCACCCAGTATTTATGACTTATGTCTGATCTCGACACTTATCATACTTTCTAGAGATAGTACGGTAGATTTCAGGACATTCCCAACAATCTCCCACTTGTACTGGAATCCTACACAGGACATTCCCAACAATCTCCCGATTGTACTAGAATCCTACATTCCCTAGTCCTTTTGTCTTAATATCTCGATCTGGCATAAGGCAAGATGCGTGTCATCCTTATATAGCCAGACCATGTTTATCGGAACAGATTTGATACTGACAATTCAAACGACTTGGGCAAGTCCGTTTGGGAATGGCCATTCTCTTACCAGCTATCAAATCTCCGATTGGCCTAGAGATATTACCTCCGTTAAACGGCAGGGACAAATCCCATCTTGTTCCATCACTATGAACTACACAATTCATAATACACCCAACCAAGGTCCGTATAGCTCCCAGTTACGAAACAGCGTTAGACAATGATCAAAGCGCATTACTCCATGTGCAGCCACACGCATGCGAACTCAGGTCTAAGGACTATACTCTATAGTTGTATATGAGAACCTCTTATGACACATATATTAATATCTTGTAGAGTTCTCATCAGCGGGCCATGTCCGGTCATATGTTCCCCTACATATACCTATGTGTCGACTTTGATGCCGCGCATCTATGACCCCTCGAAACTTGGTCATAAGTCTCAACGCAATCTAGTCTCAAGTGGTTGTTGGTGTTCCAATTCAACAACCTTCGACTATGGACACTATGATTTATGTCATTTCGTTAAATATGGGGTTTCAGGATCAAGTCTACTCATGTACTTCGATGACCCATATATAATGACATGAATCATTTTGGAACGATTATTTTATATCACAGTTAAAAAATAATCCAGAAATCATAGATTTCATAAACATAAAATATTATGTTTACATGAACCTTTCAAAACAACTAAGTAAAGCCCTTTACAAACTCCCACTGAAATTAAGACTACATCTTAGTTTCATTCATCCTACAGCTACAGTCCGCGACTCATGCTTAGGCCTAAGGAGTGGCTTTGTTAATAGATTAGCAACGTTCTCATTCGATGAAACTTGCTTATCTACTTAACACCTCTGTCATTTATCTCACGGAATAGGTTATACCTACCCTCAAGGTGTTTGGACCTCTGATGTGCAGCTAGTCTCAACTACGCTGGGAATCACATCAAGTTTAGTGATGAACTTTACTTTCCAAACAACCTCTTTCGCCGCTTTACAGGCTGCGAAATGTTCAGCTTAATTCATGGAGTCAGCAACAGTGCCTTGCACCGCCAGACAGACACAAGATATAGCCGGACTGTGACCAGGAATTATCTTTGTCTATTGGAAACTTGCCTTTCAGACTCTATCGACTTGTAGCACCTCACTTTCTCCGTAAACCAAGAACTTATCCTTAGTATTCCTCAGATACTTTAGGATATTCTTTACGGCAATCCAGTGATTCTTTGCTGGATTTGACTGGTCTTTACTTGTCTTGCTTAACATTAAAGCAACATCAAAACAAGTACGTGTCATGGCATACATGATAGATCCAATTGCCGACGCATATGGAATCCTATCCATGCATTCAAGCTCAGCAGATATCGTAGGATACTGTTTCTTGCTTAACGTATTGCCATGTGACATTGGCATAAAACCCTTCTTGGATTGCTGATTACGTGTAGGACTTTGTCAATTTAAGAATCCTGACTTTGTCCTACAAGCTCCTTTTTGGATCTCTATCTTTAGATCCAAAATCCAAGAACTACGTGGCTTTACCCATGTCAATCATAAAACCAACTCCCAAGCCAGTCCTTTACCGACTGCATCATTGGGACGTTATTTCCGAGAATCAGTATGTCATCGACATACAATATGAGAAATGCAACATCGCTCCCACTTATCTTTTAGTAAACGCACAGTTCCACTTCGTTCCTGTTCAAGTCAAAACCTTGACTACTTCAACAGAACGAAGATTCCAACTCTGATATGTTTGCTTCCATCCATGAATGGATCAATGAAGCTAACTTACACATAGTGTAATTTTTCGGAGTCTGGGCTCACTTTCGCTTTTGTGAATTTCGCAGGTTCGTCACTTTCAATGATCATCAGATCATGGCAACTTTCAATGATCATCAGGTTCAACTAATGACGAGAAATCACTCTCGGATTAGTGACTGATTCATTCAGATCTGCGAACTTCAGGCTCTACAGGTGTAGATTCTACAGAAATTCTGTAAATCCATCCGCTGCTCTCCCTTAACAGGTTGAGCAGCCTCCTGTATTTCTCGAATTTCTTCGAGTTATACTTTTACTCCCACTGTTCTTCTTGGAAAATAACTTCCCTTCTTAGAAAACAGAATGGACGTAAAAGTAACAAGCCTTGGTTTCCCTAGGACAACCAGTGAAGTAGCACAACTACAAATACTCAGTAAAGACGAATTTGGATCGATTCCAATCCACATTTACGTGGTGTCTTTCAACTGATATTGGTGGAACTATTTCAGCGTAAACTTAGATATTTCTAGAGCGTTATTCTTAAAGAATATCATGGAAGATTCGAGTGACTCATCTTTAATCATTTCTAATAAGATCTGATTCTTTCTCACAAAAATACCTCAAGGTTTTCAGGAGAATTGAGCTGTGAAACGACTTCACACTCATTTAGATGATCACACCATTAATGACTCAAGTATTCTCACTCGTGATCTAATCCAGAGTCTTAATACTTCTGTCACTCATATTCTATACCTCATTCTGGAACTCTTTCGACCATGTCAAAGAATTCCGACTTGTGTCTCATCAAATGAACACAGTCTTACTCACTGAAGTAATCAGTAGAGACAATGAAGTACAGGAAATTTTCTCTGGCATTACTGCTCATCGGACCACATACATGAGTATGTTCAATCTCCAATAAGCCTTTGGGCCTTTCTCTAGCTCGGCTAAGATGGGCCCTTTGTCTTTTGGTCTAGTAAGAAGAATTCAAGTCTCATAAGATATCCATTCAAATGAGCCCAAAAGTCCACAACTATGGGGTTTCTGAATCCGACTTACTCTTTGACCAAAACATTTATGCCAAGAAAAATCAGGTTTAATTCATCAGATTTAAACCAATTCGGTATTTATGTTACATTTAGGCACTCTTTGGTTTAATATATAAAACCCATTCCTTGAATAGGGTGCTACAATTAACATTTCATTAAGATCAAAAGAACAAAACTTGTCTTTATCAAAATGAAAAACATTCAAATTCTTTACAAGAAAATGAAAAACAACTCTGCTTAAAGCAGGTACATTGTAGCAATTACTTAATACAAAACCAAGCCTCAAAGGCATCTACAAGTGAAAACCCTACGGCTGAGGCAGCATCCCAAGCTCCTTCCAGACACGCAGTTCCACTTGCCCTTCCTTCAACGTTCTACTGTTGTTCAGGCTCTGCATATTATAACAAATATCAGTGTCACAACCAGTATCCAATACCTATAAGGTATAACTTGAAGTGATAACATGAATACCTGAGGAAGTAGTCTCATACATCGACTTCAACTCCTCATAATCTTCCATGAATTTAATGCAATCTCTCTTCCAATGCCCAGTCTCTTTACAGTGGCAGCACTTACCAACGTAAGAGGTATCTGACTCGGGCTCAGAAGACACACGCTTGCCATGATTCAAAATATGGACAACTTTGCCTTCACCCTTGTCAGCATTAGGTTTAGTAAACCTACCCTTCTCCTCCATGAGGTGATACAGGGTACTCTTCACGTTTGGCTCAACTGTCTTGAGCATATCATGCAGTTCAGTCAACGTCTTCGTTAAGCCTTTCTTGATATAGTTCCTTGTGAACTTATCATAGCTTGACGGCAGTGACTGCAGAATGATCTCAGTTGCCAATTCCTGGCTAACTGGATAATCCAGTTTCCTCAGGTTATCAATGTAACCCATCATTTTACTGACATGAGGACTTACTGGATGATCATTTGGTAGCTTGCAGCTAGTGAGAGATTTAACCAACTGGTATCTCTCCACTCTTACATGCTCCTGAAATCTCAATTTCAGGCTGCTGATCATCTCTATTGGCGACTCCATGTTCTCATATTGCTTCTGCAAGTCTGAGTCCATGGTAGCCAATATCAGACCACACACATCTACCGCATCATCATAATGCTTATTCCAAGCATTACGAACTGCATGAGAGGCCTTGGACCCGATCCTCTCGGGGAGAGCCTTTTCAAGGACATAGTCCTTTCTCTCCTGCCTGAGAACTAGTCTCAGGTTCCGCGACCAAGTCAAGAAATTTGATCCGTTCAGTTTGTCCATCTCAAGGACATACCGGATCGAGAAAGTGTTTTGATTGTTTGTGCTCGTCATAGCTGAAATTTAGAGATAAATAGAGTTTTAGTTATTTAGTTCATAAAAAAAGTAATCTTAATAACTTATAAGAAAACTCGCATTGCATTCAAAATTTCTTTGTTTAACCTCATAAGAATACAATGATTCCGAGACCCATGTTCAGCTAAATCCAAAGTGGGCCACTGGCCGTCACCCGGAATTAGCTTTACTTGGTAAGCATACACACAGCTAGTTATAACCAATAACTCTCGGTTGTGAATTGGACCCGAGGCCCAAATTCACCAGATGTCTCAAGGCCCGGGACTCCCGATGGCCCAGTCAAGGAAACCAATCTCTTACAGCCAAATAATCACTAAAGTCTAGGACTCCCAATGAAATTAGTGACTATATACTACTTTACTTATGCGAAAACAGACACCTCACACTGTAAGCCATATCTGTAATCGAATAAGCGTTAAGTAGCTGACAAGATTGGAAAGACATCCAAGCTTGATATTGTTTTTGAGGATTTTAAGTTTTATTTCCAAAAATAGAAGATTACTATTTTGGGAAACTTTCTTATTTTAGAAACTTTCTAAATTTAGTAACTTACTAAAAATAGAAATTTCTAATTTAATATTTTATAAATATTTTGGGTTGGGTCACAAATTACAGGCCCAATTCTTGGCCCAAGGCCATAGAATTCCAGCTGGCCCAATAATTTGACATAACTGATCCGGTTTATTAATTCTGGTCCAATACCAAATTAACTATCAAAACCATCGGTTATTTACTAAACCAGACCAGCTCTAAATTATTTGGTCCAACCAAATCAAACTTAGACCAGCCTTCGGTTTAGGTTAAAATTCAATTTTATGAATTTAAATCCGGTTTAACCAGAAATTAAATAATACCATGTATTAAATTATTTCCAGCAAACCGCGATTTGGGTTAACCGCTTGAACCACCAATTAAATTGGATCGGTTCAGTTAAATCCAAAACCGGGAAGAAACACCTAGTGTTTTAGCCAATTTGATTTAACTTGCGGTTTAAGGCTTTAAACACACAATTAACCGCCAATTAAATGGACCGGTTAAATCGGTGTGGTTTTGGGCAACGAACCGCGAAGCTCGGTTTAACCGATTGACTATTCGCGGGACGTAAAATTTTAACGGGCCAAACAATCGGATCCAAGATCCAACTCGGCCCATTAACGCAATTTGTGGCCCATGATTCATCCGAGGCCCATGATCCAACAGCGGTCGCTCACGATCGCAAACGATCGATCATCGCAACACACGATCACGGACGACTCTCGGCATCATGGCACACACGTCGCGATCCAAGCTAGCCTCACGATCGCGAGATCGATCTCGGCCAACTACTCCACGCGGCCCATCTCTCGGCATCATGTTATCGATCGAACATTATCACACGGTCGATAACACAACCAAGACGAGGCACAACACGGCACACGCACACACATGATCGAAAGTGATCCTCGATCACTCGATCTCATCACTCGGCAATAGCTTACCGAGACCATAGCATGCGAGCCGATTTAGGGTTTTAAAAGTTTTTAATCAATTTTAGCATAATTGATTCTCTAAACAATTAAACAGCCCTATGATCCAAATTACAAGAAACTAATAACCTTAGCTCTGATACCACTGATGGATTATAGTGTTTGTTCAAGGTTTAATTCTCGTATTACAACCTAACACATAATCTTAACAGGTCTAGGTTCTTGCAAAACGAATCATAAAACCAACCAAACCTGGATCATTACCTTTCAGATTGCAGCGGATAATTGATGGTAATGATGAGATCAGTTAGAACAGATGAACAACCTGCTCCTCCTTTGGTATCCACACTCTTACAAGCCGGGATGGCTGCTAGACCAAAGAGATGGATCAGATCAGAAAAGAGAGAGTTAGAGAGAGAGACACTCGCGGCCACACTTGGAGAAAATCGCATGGCCTGTGTTATGCCTTAGGGTTTGCGATTTCTACCTCTCTCATTAATGGGCCCAAGTCATTTGACTAATGGCTCATTAATCATTTGGGCCCAAGACACAAATCAGACAAAAGCCTGCATTTTGTCTGGCCCAATTCTCTGATCCAATACAGTAAATGCCATTGCATCTTACCGTATTAATTCCATTTAACTTTCCCGTTAGCTATGGTGTGTGACCCTTCGGGATCATACAATACTGGTAATAAGTCCTAAACTTATAGATCAAGAGCGGACTCTAGCAAGCCATCATGATCACCCAGTATTTATGACTTATGTTTGATCTCGACACTTATCATACTTTCTAGAGATAGTACGGTAGATTTCAGGACATTCCCAACAGCACTCACCTTAGTCTTTTGGTTCGGATGTTGAGTGGTTTTCTGACACCTCTTGTGCTCGAATCCAACAGAACAGACGATCCCACACTCTTCCTTGATCACCATAAGCCAAACTAGATCAAATACTCAGCCAAATCTCTGTTTCTCTCTTCAGACTTTCTCTCTCAATCTTTCTGAGTTCTTGGTTGCGGAAACTGAACAAAAATCGCCTAAGGGCTGATTTTATATGTTTGTGGGCAATTTCAGTCAAGCCAACTGCCCCGAAATCATCCCAAAACTGCTCCCGCGTCATTCTGATTGGCCAATCCAATCCAACCGTCTTCCCCTCACTTTCATCACTTGTCTGCGCGGAAATGAACATAAACCTGTTCCCGCTCTTTTCCTTGGGCGAAAATGCTGAGTTTGGCCAATAACTGTTCCCTCCCAAAACTCAGTAAGACAATCAACCCGCGGATATGAGCTTAGGCCGGAAATCTTAACTGACTTGTCTGAAAGCTGACCAAAACTCTGTTCTAATCCGACTAGTCAGCTCAACAACTCACTTTAGGTCCAAATTTCATGGACTGAACTTATCCAGCTCTTTTCAGCTCGGCTTCCACACAATAAGCATTTCATATCCAGATGAACCCCCTAGTTTTTAATATTCCCTGTCCTAAAAGGACATTCTGGATGACCATCAATGACCCAATCTGTTCATCCTTAGAAAACGGGTGTTACACTTATATCCTCACCCACCAAAACACCATGAGCTTTATGTTTATTAATTTCATCTTCTATTTTGTTTAGATACTCTATTCGATGTCTCCTCCTTCTTCTTTGCGATAATGTCGAGACAATAGCATACTTTGAAATACCAAGGTCTATGACGCCCCTATGTCATGTAATTTCATGCAGGTTTCCCAGATTCGTCCACCGGTCAAACCAAAGGAAGTTATTCGGCCATTTTGAACATTGGCTTGGTGAAAATCCTTTGCTATATCATTGTATTTCAACAGCTTACGCCACATCGATGATCATGCATTTGATTTCTTATTTGCAGTCGATATAATACCTTTTTGAATTAGATACGATTTTATCCAGCTCACCCAAAGGGAAGGTTGTCCAGAGACAATACACCAAATAAGTTTTAGGCAACACACTTTGTTTGCTTCTCTTGTTCCTATCTCGAACAGGGAGCTTACTGTCACTACAAATGTTTCGGTTTCATCCAGGCGAGACACTATTCCAAGCTCCGAGCAAACACCTCCACATAAAATCTTCTTTACAGCAGCTCCGACTGATGCTAAGGACGATGCAGTTCATAACCTTGTTGGAGGTTTTTTTTTATGCGTCCGCCCCTTTCTATAGAGTTTCTCGAGCCTCACAGTCATGCTGCTCAGATAATATACAATAAGCGTGGAAGTCGCTAATGGTGCACATCAGTACATCATGTACGCATTTGAAATTTTTTCTTACGTGGGACATTATATGCTTAAACAACGTTTTCGCATAAAATTTGCAACTCATATGAAAGAATATATCAAGTTATCTTGGGTTTTCTGATCCATGAATGAGTACGGAGAGATAAAGAAACTCTCAACGCATGCACATAGATGGTGGTAAGTTATAAGGAGTCAAAACCACAAGCCACAACAAATATTTCCTTCCATGCTTTCCAAATGGATTTAATCCATCAGTACGTAAACTATTTGGCTCATAAGCAAAATTTGGATATACCGTCAAAAAACATCGCCATGCCTTAGCATCTGAAATATGTGCAATATCTTCGTTTTTTTTATGCTAAGCATGCCATCTCATTGCATCCGCGGTGCGTTTGGATTGGTATAACCGCTTCAGCCTATCAGTTAACGGCAAATATCATATATGTCGGTTAGTTTGTCGACATAACGGTTATGGCAATGTCTATATTAACGTATATATTAGCGATTAAACGGAACCGATTGCTTCCCTAAGGATTACCGCAAATCTACAAAACGGTCGGATGTCATTGGATATTCGTCGATAAATTAATATTGGATGGCTATCCCTTTGGAAGTTACCCAAAAATAAGTATACTTTGTAAAGATAATAGAATAAAATATTTTATTTATTTTCTAGTTATAAAGAACTAAATTGTCATTTTGAAAAGCGAAAAATAATCTATATTATAAAAACAGGAAACCGACCATGGTACATATATGTTATATTCCAAAAATTGCCCGTAATATTGTTAGGGATTGTATTTTTTCATCAAGGGTAATACTGGAATATTCGGAATTTGGTCACGCATGGATATTTGGGCAGATCCAGATTTGGAATACGGATATACACACGGATCCTATTTTTTAAATCTTGATCGTTCATTTCGTAGATTTAATATTATCCGTCGGATTAGTTTATTTTATTAAGTCTACTATTTATTTATGGGCAAATCGCAAAAATGGCACAAAAAACATGTCTTGTCACAAATATAGCACAAAAGAAGAAAAATCATACAAATAGAACAAAAACATGTCTTGTCACTAAATTAGCCCTAACCCTAAACCTTAAATATTAAACCATAAACCCTAAATACTAAACCCTAAACCCTAAATAATAAACCCTAAACCCTAAATACTAAACCCTAAATCCTAAATACTAAACCCTAAATCCTAAATAATTAATCATAAACCCTAAACTATATAATGCTATAAAAGTCTTTATAATTAAAATAATGCTAAAAATGTCAATTATTTTCCTTGGTGCTATATTTATGATAAGATATGTTTTTTGTGCTATTTTATGCATTTTTTCATTATTTATTTTTTAATTTATTTTGTCAATAGACTTACCATATATTTATTTTCGTAGCCCATATTTTTGGAAACATAAATCTGCAATCTTGATGAATATATTCTTTACAATCACGTAATTCCAAACAACCTCTTAACTATAATATATTCCATTTAAACACAATATTATTTTAATGAGAATCTTTCATTAGAAGATTTAGTTAAAAAAGGAAAAAATTTCAAATTCAAATAATCCGTATTCCTTTTTTTAAATCAATATTTTAAAAAATTTCGCGAGAAGCTTAACAAAATATCTTATACATTAACCTTAATCCATTCCCATATAAATACATTACCCTCACATAACATTTTAATTGTCACTTCTTGAAAGGAAGGATACAAATGGGCTCACGCCAAGAGAGGGTAAGTTCACACATATGCATTATATCTATTGTGTAAAGAGACAAATACATACGTGTTTCTGTCTTCCTTAAGAAAACTTCACCATGGTTGGATTTTCAGATGAAGTGATCAAGAACTTCTTGAATAATAATGCTAGCCAATTAACGTTTCATGGGTGCGTGATGGTGTTGTTTGCTCAGGGACGATTTTATATAACATTAGCTACACTGGTTTTATCTTTTATAATTACTAATTTATCATTTCCTACAGGCTCTTTTCATTGGAACAAGGCCTTGATGAAGGTCAACTTTGTGTCTTTTTCCGTAACAATCACTTCCACACTATGCTGAAGGTTATTATTTATATGTAAAGCTGTAGCTTTTTCTTTCCCGAGTCTTTTGGATCGATGATCAGCAAGTGTTTTTTGAGGCTTTATACATAGCAGTCTAGAAGGTTTATACAATGCACTCTATAATCTGGTTATTGATCAAGGCTATCTGAATGAGCGAGATTTGGTTTGGGGAAAACTAAACGAGGTATTTTGCAAATTATATTATTAGTTATCATTGAAGGAGAAGATTGACTTTCTTGTATTCAAAGTCTCACTGTATTGTTTCAAAATTTTCAGGTTAATGGCGATTCTACTTTCGTTACTGGTGACTTCAAGGTTTTCAAAAGTTAAGGAAGTGACAACTGGGATCAACTGAGTGCATTAAGTAACACTGCGGTATGAACACTCCTCTCGTGCTTCTGCAGTTTATTTTAACAAGTTAAAATTTTTTTGGCATTTACAAATTTTCAATGTTTGATTTATCAGGATTTATATCTATAACATCAACTTCATCAAAAAACTGTATGGAATTGAGTAATTTCTGATCTGTTTAGACCATCATCTTTCGCTTTATGTCTAAACCGTATTATCATTTTCAATAAATTCATATGTTGGAGGTTTTCTATGTTAACACGCAGTCCCGATCTTAAAATGGTGATGGTGTTACAGAAACAAGAACAGGGTGAAGACGTTGATTTCGAGGTACTTTAATATTTTGTAGAAATTTAAATTTACATTTTGTAAATTAAAAATTTATTAATATTACCTTTGAATTTTTCAATTTTTTACTTTTTATTAGTTAAAATATATTCAAAATATATTTATTTATGTTAATATATGTGTATTTTTACCAACATTTGTTTTTCTTATTTATAAAAATTATTTATGTATAAAATTATTATATATATATATAAATTTATTTAATATTTAATATAAAAATATATTTGTGGATGTCAAAATTTGAAAGTTTTAAATATATTACATATTTTACTATTTGTTTTTATACAATATTTTATTTTATATAATTAAATAAAAATAATTATAGAGTATTCCGTCAATTTTTTCATATAGAATAAAAATATTTATAACAAATATGAAAGAACAACTCTAAAAAACAGTTATAAATCTAATTTTTAAAATTCTAACTTTATAAATCCTCATGTTATTAATGAAAAAAATAATATTAATTTAAGAATTTACTATATGATTTAATAACTTAGTTATGCTTATATATATATTATATGATTTTTATGTTTTATAAGTAAAACATTTAGCTTATATTAATTTATAATAATGTTTTAATAATAATTACGAAATTATTTATTTTTCTAAAGTTTTAATTTTTTTTTATAAGATTTGATTATGATAGAAAAAATGAATGAAAAGATATTAGAAGAAATAACAGATATTATGAATTAATAGTTATAAATTAATATGATTTTATTATCCTTAATGAAATATTAATTTGTAATAGCATATACTGAAACTTAATAGATTAAATTTCCAGCTATTTTCGATTTATTTATAATAAACTATTAATATTCGAATATGCTAACTAGAATAACTACATTCCAAAAAAATGATAATTTTAACTAAATAAAAAGAAAATTTGAAAATCAAATCTATATTTAATATGTGTAGATTTTAAGTTAGTGAACATTACATTTGTTGCAAATATGTTATTTAAAATGTTGGATTCAATCAGAGTAAAAATATATAGAAAAATATACAATGTTAAAACAAACAAAAAGTCATCAAATTAATTTCTCTCGGCATGGATCAAGAAAATATTTACACTATATAATCTAAAAAGATTACTATGCAGATCCAAAAAGCAGGTTTATGAGAAGGTCCGAGCCAACATCGAGGCAAAGACAAAGCAGTATGAGAAGTATGCCAACAAGGGCCGCAAACAAATGATCTTTGAGCCGGGCGATCTTGTTTGGATTCATCTAAGGAAGGAACGGTTTCCCGAGGAACGGAAGTCAAAACTTATGCCCCGGAAGGATGGTCCATTCACGGTTGTCAAGAGGCTCCATGACAATGCCTATCAACTTGATCTTCAAGGTAAGTATGAAATTTCTCCTAGTTTCAACGTTGCTGATCTATCTCATTTTCATGCAGATACTCCAGATTTGTGGTCAAATCCTTTTCAATAGGAGGGGAATGATGGATTCCAAGCTAGGACATCAGATCAAGATAGCTCAGACGATGAGGAACCGCTTGGAACGCAGCTGAAACAAGGAGAAACTGAGGTTTGTCCAACCGTCCGCAGTGACCGCACGGCCGTGTACTGTATCGACCCAACACGTCCGGGAATGGAGCTACATTTGGAACCACGACCAGATGATCGATTCACTCGACCGAGACGTTCTCTTTCTCGACCTAAATCCCATTCTAAGAATAATGGTCGTGACAGAAACGTGTTGGTCCGAGCTGAATCACCGGTGGGTCGGAACACTACTATTTCTATCGACCCATTCGACTTTTCTTCCGACCAAACTTCAAAGGAACGTGCCAATGGACTAACTGACTAAGGATGAACATTGGACGTGAGTTTTCACTTATAGTCCGACCCAATCAAGAGTTATCCGAAGAAACGTCCGTTTGCATGATCCGGGCCGTACCATGACCGCACCAAGGAAGGAAAAGCGGCCGAAGAGTCACTCTAAGGAGTTTGCGGGATCCGAAGAGTTCTTTGACTCTATTTAATTTAGTCTTTGTTCTTTGCTATTAATTACTACAATTTTAGTCTCTTTACATTCTAGTTCTCTTATATATAAGTACCAAACTCTTGATCATTATAATATACATCGATTTTTATCTTCTTCTCTGAGAGTTCATCTCTTTGTTCTTGGTTGAACTTTTTTTTCGTTTCTTTGGCAAGGGTTACTTCCAAAGCAACAAACCTTCTTAGATTTCGTTGTTAAGGGTTACTTCTTCGATCCTCTTTGAAGTCGGGGAATACCAAAGGCCATCCGCAACCTTTGACGGTCTCCTTCGATCCACCACTGATCCGTGATCAGATTATCCTTCGATCCATCAAAGAGTCTATCCTATCCGGGAATCTATCAGGTCCCAACTGATGGAAGCACAGGTCTACCTCTAGGGTACGAGGTGGGTGGTGGAACGGATCCTGAGGTCACGGCTGGCGTCCCGATCGTGAGACGTCTCCTCTGGCGCGGTGGTGCACTTCTCCTGGTCGAAGCACGGGTACGAAAAACACTGGTGGGACTCGGCGCATACTTGGACCCAGAATCAGAACTCGAATCGGTGGACATCCTGCATAAAATAGTACTAAGAGAGGTCACAACAGGAGATAATCAGTGATATATATTGGTGTTTGAAAAGGTTTTCGCAAAGTAACCGTTTTAGTAAAAGTTTCGCAAACATTTTGAAAAATTTGAAATCAGGGTTTTTGGGGTAAACAACGGAAGCTGATCTCCCAGGACGGGACTGGGAGATCTTAACCTGGCTCTGATACCAAATTGTAACACCCGTCTCCCGGTTTACCGGAGACACGGCATTAGGGCACCCGTTGAACCCATTTTTGGTCCAACCGGGATACCTTTGCAACTTGTCCCAGGACCCGGTGCTTCCTTCGCATTCAAATACACCAATGACGTCACGTGATCGAATCAATCCCGCATCCGGACCTGCGAGAAAACGGGGACGGGGAAAGGAAAGCAGGACTGAGTAATTGTTTCAAAACACAATTACCCAGTGAGGGCGGATTTAAGGAACCCGCGATCCCGGCTTACGCCACACAACTACGAAACACAAGTCATAAGCTAATATCACCTTGAAATCATCACCTGAAGGCTTTCACCACATAACCTACGTCCAAAGGACTACTACTCCGCACGAAGCGCAAACAATTCCCGGGGCCCGAAGCCCGCCATTGGCTCCGGAACCCAAATATAATTCCACTTGGGGGCTCGCCAAACCCCCCTTCCGACTATGCAAGGGTCACATACCTTTCAACCAAATATCTCGGTACGCGAGCCACCACACAACACCCTTTCGGGGGCCCTACCACAGTTCTAAGTAATACAAGTCCATCACACACATTCAACGTTTTCAGTTTAAGCGATAACCTAGCATTCTACGTTCCACAAGCAATCACATCGAGTACTCAACTATTCCTACTCTACCTAAGAAAGATAGTATTAACTAAGGACTATTGTCCGGAATTGAATAGGGCAAGCAAGGGGGTCAGAACAGATCCTCACCTTGGCCAAAGAAGGGCAAAATCGTAATTAGGAAGCTCCATTAGCCCGAACGGACAACAGATTGGGAAAGAGGAAGAAAAATGGAGCGGTTTAGGCTTTTGAATCACTCGAATCGGACCTAGGATGAGCTAGATATGAGCGAAATAAGTTTCAAGGTTTAAGTCTCCAAACCGAGGCAAACCGGGTTTGTAATCAGAATTGAAATTTCAAATCGAATTGGGATTGGTTTTGGGCTAAACCGGAAATTGAAATCAATTTAGAAAACTGAACTAAACTGAATCGAATTGGATTAAACCAAAATGAAAGCCGAATTGAAATTGATTTATGAAAACCGGATTAAACCGAAATCGATTTGACTAAGCCGTAATCGAATTTGAAATTGGGAATTAACCGAACCGGACCGGTCGGTCAACGGAGGCGGTCGGTCAACGGAGGCGGTCAACAGCCGGCGGCTTCTCCGGTGATGGCGGTGGCGGCTCTGACGGTTCTCCGGCGGCGGACGGCGGCTCCGAAGCACAAGTTGCTCCTAAGCCCAAGTCTGATTGCTATCAAGAATCTAAGGAGACTCTTCAAGCAAGGCAGGATCAGCAATGGCAGAAGATCATGGATATGTTGCTCCCAAAGAAACCAGAGAAGAAGCAGAGTCACAAACCTTCACCCAATGCAACCGGACACAGCTTTTATGCCTTGCGAGACACACCAACACAAGGTAAGTGTTCCAACTTTGTAAATTCCAAAGAACCAATATGTTATAGGTGCCATAGAAGAGGGCATTTTGCTGCAAATTGTCCATCTAAGAAGTTGCTCAATGATATAACATCAGAGTTGAAATTGGAAGTAACTGACACAAATGATAGCTTTGTGCAATCTGATAATTTAATTTCCAATTCAAGAATCATGCACTTGTCTTTTCCCAAGAGTTTTGATCCAGGAATAAGGCAAGAAGAAGAGCACACAAGTCAAGAAGACATCAACCGTGAGGTGAAGGCAAACAAGGAGAATATCATGTTACAACTCACCAATGCAATCACTGTGAGTTTAAGTTTCACCAAATTTGTTCCTATGATACTAAATTCAGATATAATCCACTTGCTCTTTCCCTTAAGAGTTGACTTAGGTACAGGTCTGATAAAGATCAAGAAGCCAAGGGCAGAAAGAGTCTTGAAAGAGAGACCAAAACCGAGCCATGTTTCCACACATGAGCCACAAGCAAATCAAAGGCTTGAAATATATCATGCTTCAACCAAACACGAGGTTATTTCTGAACTTAAAGTGCCTAACACTGGTTGTCAATCCACTGGTATAATGCACTTGTTTCTTGAGTTAAGTGTTGAGACAGGGATTAGATCTAAAGATAAGGCCAAATGGGAGATCAAGGAAGAGCCACCAGACCAAAGCAAGGACACTACATCAAATAATATTGTGAGTCTTTCTTTGATCCACTTCATTTCCCATGACTCAACTTCTGTGTTAAAGGATTTGTTAAGTTTGCAAGAAGATGAGATATCAGTAGCACATGAAGATGACTCTAAGGAAAATGATTCAAACCTGTATTTATGTGATAAGAAGCCCATAATGCACTTGTTTCTTTGCCAAAGTGTTGAGAATATTTCAGGTCTTAAAGAGAGCCGAAGCAAGATAAGCAACAAAGGCGTCACACCAACTCAAAGAAGAGGAGTATCGCTATCCTATCTACTCAAAGAAGAACCACCGGATGCTCAACCACTACATCAGAATCAAAATGATTCCCAAGGTAATCTTCTAAACCCTCATTCACTTCACTGGACTAACTTGACTTATCTATGTGCAGGTGAACAAGTTTTGAGGTCAAAACTTCTTGAAGAGGGAGGGGCCATGTGATGAGGTCATCAGAACAAAACTAGACCAGGCGCTGACTAACTCAATCACTGACTCAACCACTACGTCAAGCAGCGCAAGGAGACCAAGAGAAGTCAAGGCCACAACTATTTCTGATCTAAAACAAGGCATAGGATTGATTATACATCCAACAATCAATCCTAAGAAGACATATGACCCAGGAGGAATCATAACACATGGAGAAGAGATTATGGAGCCGAGAAGATCTAACAAGGAATATGAGCTTATCTTAGCTCAAGTGGAGATCAAGGTCAAGACATCTAGCTCAGCCCATCATCAGCACGCCACTAAGGAGAGTCATCCCCAAAAGATGACACAAGAAGAAGATACTGAAAAGGAGCTAACCATATGTAGCATCACAACTAGCTCAGCGGATAACTCAACGACTAGCTCAACAGACTTGCCATATATGGAAGCATTCACATTTGGAAGGTCAATTCAGCACCAAACCTTTACCTATCAAAACTACAGTGTTTTGAGCTCCTTTCCATCAAGTCCAGACGTCCTCAGCTGCACAAGACCACACAAGATTCTCCATAACTTCAACAAGTCACACTTACCATTTTTGGAGAAGAAAGAGATCAAACACCAACGGCTTCTTTCCAAGAATGAAAGCCACGAATTGTTTGTCAATCAAGCTGTCCCAAGGATCCTCACTTATCCCTTAAAGCCATCCAGATACAAAGAGACCATCAAGAGCTTGGATCCTTGCCAAAATGAGCCTAACGGCTAGTTTCCTTTAAGTTTGCGATTTCTTGTTCAAGGTCAATATGACCGTTAGTCATGAGTCCTATAAAGTCTCATTGTATTGTTCATTTGTAAATCACCTTTCAACCTTTCAATCAAAGTATTATTCAGTTTCTTTCAAAGAGTGTCTTTGTTAAGATCTTTTGTCTTAGGATTCATTTGAGTGATTCAATTGTTTCCAAGGATTATTGGATTAGGTTTGCTTGTGTGACTCAAGTAGAACTAGTTCACCACCGATTGAGAGAGTCAATCAAACCCACCGGTTGAGAGAGTCAATCACTACATTCATTTCATTCCTCTTTCCATTTAATCACTTCAATATCCATCCTAAGGAGTCTAGAGACCCACGGTTGGATCCATCTCACTACATCATCACCCACGATCTAGAAGAGAGAGACTTCAGTCCCTGTTCTACATCACCCACGCCTTCCATCTTGCATCATCTGGTATCAGAGCCGAAAGGTTCCTAATCAGGTGTATTCTATCCTTACCTTTCGGTTTCATTTCATTTAGTTTCTTAATTCTCTGATTTTTGTTGCGTCTTTAAAAAAAAAAAAGTTTGTTTTGTGTTCTTGTTTTTGTTTTATAAAACCAGAAAAGTTTAAAAAAAAAAGTTTTTGTTATTTATTCGATTTCTTAAACCAAAAGCCAAAAAATTGTTATTTCCATATTTGTTCTTGTGTAATTTCGAAAATTAAAAAAAAAAGTGTTTATTTCCTTTTGTTTTCCAAAGTTGTTTTCAAATTTCAAAAAAAAAAAAAGGATTTCGAGATATTTTTAGATTTTTAGGGATATTCTAGTTTCTATTTCTTGGTCAAATCTAGTTTTCAAAAAAAAAAGAAGGAAAGATTTCAAAAGTTTTAATCAAGGATCCATCTGATTTGCAAAGAAATTATATTTCCTATTTCAAAACAAGGAAAGCCCTGTGCCATTTTTAACAAAAGGAAAGAGTGATATCCTTTACCCAAAGTTTGAAAGTTTTCGAAATTTTACAAAAAAAAAAAAAAGAAAGAGAAAAGGTTAGAGAACCCATTGATACTCTTCTAGTTTGAATTGTTGCAGGAACTAACTCAAGACATGTATGGAGAGTACCACCCACCTAGGCACAAGAGTGCATTCAAGAACCATGGAGTTACTTCATACCATGTACCAGCTCAACGACAGCTCACTGGTATAAGGAATGCGACAGTCCAACGAACCAGCACAAGGCAGCCGACCACCAGCACAAGAGGTTCCCTAATGTTTTCAGGAAGAAGCAGTAACCCTGAAGCATACTTACAATGGGAAAATAACATGGAGGAGTGGTTACAAGTTAGCAAAGTTCCAGAAGAAAGGAGGCTAGTACAAGCTGTCTCAGCCTTCACAGGAAAGGCTTATGAATGGTGGCTAAAGGAGAGCACACCAACCACCCTTAAAAAGCCAATACTGGATTGGAGAGATCTCAAGTCCAGGATGAAAAAGGAATTTGTGGAGAAACTTCAAACCACCACCAAGAGAGTGAAGATTGCATCCGAAGCACAAGTTGCTCCTAAGCCCAAGTTTGATTGCTATCAAGAATCTAAGGAGACTCTTCAAGCAAGGCAGGATCAGCAATGGCAGAAGATCATGGATATGTTGCTCCCAAAGAAACCAGAGAAGAAGCAGAGTCACAAACCTTCACCCAATGCAACCGGACACAGCTTTGATGCCTTGCGAGACACACCAACATAAGGTAAGTGTTCCAACTTTGTAAATTCCAAAGAACCAATATGTTATAGGTGCCATAGAAGAGGGCATTTTGCTGCAAATTGTCCATCTAAGAAGTTGCTCAATGATATAACATCAGAGTTGAAATTGGAAGTAACTGACACAAATGATAGCTTTGTGCAATCTGATAATTTAATTTCCAATTCAAGAATCATGCACTTGTCTTTTCCCAAGAGTTTTGATCCAGGAATAAGGCAAGAAGAAGAGCACACAAGTCAAGAAGACATCAACCGTGAGGTGAAGGCAAACAAGGAGAATATCATGTTACAACTCACCAATGCAATCACTGTGAGTTTAAGTTTCACCAAATTTGTTCCTATGATACTAAATTCAGATATAATCCACTTGCTCTTTCCCTTAAGAGTTGACTTAGGTACAGGTCTGATAAAGATCAAGAAGCCAAGGGCAGAAAGAGTCTTGAAAGAGAGACCAAAACCGAGCCATGTTTCCACACATGAGCCACAAGCAAATCAAAGGCTTGAAATATATCATGCTTCAACCAAACACGAGGTTATTTCTGAACTTAAAGTGCCTAACACTGGTTGTCAATCCACTGGTATAATGCACTTGTTTCTTGAGTTAAGTGTTGAGACAGGGATTAGATCTAAAGATAAGGCCAAATGGGAGATCAAGGAAGAGCCACCAGACCAAAGCAAGGACACTACATCAAATAATATTGTGAGTCTTTCTTTGATCCACTTCATTTCCCATGACTCAACTTCTGTGTTAAAGGATTTGTTAAGTTTGCAAGAAGATGAGATATCAGTAGCACATGAAGATGACTCTAAGGAAAATGATTCAAACCTGTATTTATGTGATAAGAAGCCCATAATGCACTTGTTTCTTTGCCAAAGTGTTGAGAATATTTCAGGTCTTAAAGAGAGCCGAAGCAAGATAAGCAACAGAGGCGTCACACCAACTCAAAGAAGAGGAGTATCGCTATCCTATCTACTCAAAGAAGAACCACCGGATGCTCAACCACTACATCAGAATCAAAATGATTCCCAAGGTAATCTTCTAAACCCTCATTCACTTCACTGGACTAACTTGACTTATCTATGTGCAGGTGAACAAGTTTTGAGGTCAAAACTTCTTGAAGAGGGAGGGGCCATGTGATGAGGTCATCAGAACAAAACTAGACCAGGCGCTGACTAACTCAATCACTGACTCAACCACTACGTCAAGCAGCGCAAGGAGACCAAGAGAAGTCAAGGCCACAACGATTTCTGATCTAAAACAAGGCATAGGATTGATTATACATCCAACAATCAATCCTAAGAAGACATATGACCCAGGAGGAATCATAACACATGGAGAAGAGATTATGGAGCCGAGAAGATCTAACAAGGAATATGAGCTTATCTTAGCTCAAGTGGAGATCAAGGTCAAGACATCTAGCTCAGCCCATCATCAGCACGCCACTAAGGAGAGTCATCCCCAAAAGATGACACAAGAAGAAGATACTGAAAAGGAGCTAACAATATGTAGCCTCACAACTAGCTCAGCGGATAACTCAACGACTAGCTCAACAGACTTGCCATATATGGAAGCATTCACATTTGGAAGGTCAATTCAGCACCAAACCTTTACCTATCAAAACTACAGTGTTTTGAGCTCCTTTCCATCAAGTCCAGACGTCCTCAGCTGCACAAGACCACACAAGATTCTCCATAACTTCAACAAGTCACACTTACCATTTTTGGAGAAGAAAGAGATCAAACACCAACGGCTTCTTTCCAAGAATGAAAGCCACGAATTGTTTGTCAATCAAGCTGTCCCAAGGATCCTCACTTATCCCTTAAAGCCATCCAGATACAAAGAGACCATCAAGAGCTTGGATCCTTGCCAAAATGAGCCTAACGGCTAGTTTCCTTTAAGTTTGCGATTTCTTGTTCAAGGTCAATATGACCGTTAGTCATGAGTCCTATAAAGTCTCATTGTATTGTTCATTTGTAAATCACCTTTCAACCTTTCAATCAAAGTATTATTCAGTTTCTTTCAAAGAGTGTCTTTGTTAAGATCTTTTGTCTTAGGATTCATTTGAGTGATTCAATTGTTTCCAAGGATTATTGGATTAGGTTTGCTTGTGTGACTCAAGTAGAACTAGTTCACCACCGATTGAGAGAGTCAATCAAACCCACCGGTTGAGAGAGTCAATCACTACATTCATTTCATTCCTCTTTCCATTTAATCACTTCAATATCCATCCTAAGGAGTCTAGAGACCCACAGTTGGATCCATCTCACTACATCATCACCCACGATCTAGAAGAGAGAGACTTCAGTCCCTGTTCTACATCAACCACGCCTTCCATCTTGCATCATCTGGTATCAGAGCCGAAAGGTTCCTAATCAGGTGTATTCTATCCTTACCTTTCGGTTTCATTTCATTTAGTTTCTTAATTCTCTGATTTTTGTTGCGTCTTTAAAAAAAAAAAATTTGTTTTGTGTTCTTGTTTTTGTTTTATAAAACCAGAAAAGTTTAAAAAAAAAAGTTTTTGTTATTTATTCGATTTCTTAAACCAAAAGCCAAAAAAATTGTTATTTCCATATTTGTTCTTGTGTAATTTCGAAAATTAAAAAAAGTGTTTATTTCCTTTTGTTTTCCAAAGTTGTTTTCAAATTTCAAAAAAAAAAAGGATTTCGAGATATTTTTAGATTTTTAGGGATATTCTAGTTTCTATTTCTTGGTCAAATCTAGTTTTCAAAAAAAAAAGAAGGAAAGATTTCAAAAGTTTTAATCAAGGATCCATCTGATTTGCAAAGAAATTATATTTCCTATTTCAAAACAAGGAAAGCCCTGTGCCATTTTTAACAAAAGGAAAGAGTGATATCCTTTACCCAAAGTTTGAAAGTTTTCGAAATTTTACAAAAAAAAAAAAAAGAAAGAGAAAAGGTTAGAGAACCCATTGATACTCTTCTAGTTTGAATTGTTGCAGGAACTAACTCAAGACATGTATGGAGAGTACCACCCACCTAGGCACAAGAGTGCATTCAAGAACCATGGAGTTACTTCATACCATGTACTGATATTCATACATTTTCATGCATTTAGGCTTGTATATAGTTCTTGTTTTGATTTCTTTTCTCCATCATTCTTACCATTTTGCCGAGTCATTGTCGCATCTAGAGTCTAGAGTTGTTTAGGACTAGGATTAGGCATTCTAGGCTTGCATTTGGAGTGTTTCTTGTGTTTTGCAGGTGATTGTAGGCATCTAGGAGCATTGGTGAGCTTGGAAGTGGAGTCTTGAGCTCAGAAGACCAAGGAAGAGCCAAAGAAGGACCATATCGGTCTGAGTATCGGTCAGGCGGACCGATACAGCCCCTCGTCAAAGTTTCGGAGAACAGTATCGGTCACCATATCGGTCCACCCAACCGATATGGACTCTCGGATTAATTTTCGAGGGTTCATATCGGTCCACATATCGGTCAGGTGGACCGATACGCTCGAACCCAGAAATAATCCGAGACTCGATATCGGTCTGCATATCGGTCCACCTGACCGATATCGACCCCAGATTTGCACTTGGATCCGGGTCAACACCCGGTTTGTTCCGGGTTGACCCGGCTCGCACCTTTTAGACTATTTAAGCCAAAAACCTATTTTATTTTGTTTCTTATGCAGTTTTTGATGTTCTAAACTCTTTTGTAAGAACACATAAAAATCCTTTGATCAATCTAGATTTCTATTACTATTCCATCAACAAATCTTTCAATCTCTCACTAATCCACCATGATCAACTCTATTTCTATGAGTTTTGTTGATCTAGTTATGATTTGTGAGTAGCTCTCCATAGGTTTGTGGGTTGGGTAGGATTAGGTTGATTAGGGGTGATCAATGGAATTCTAGTAGTTAATTGTCAAAATCTCATCTGGCAAAGTGCTCTTAATGCCTAGTTAATCTTGATCACATTGATTAGGATGTTTAGAATTTCTTGTTCACAACCTGTTCGGTGAAATTCCAGTATTTAGCTTTGTTAGGACTTTCATATTCTAGCGCATGAAAATGTATGTCTAGAGTGATTGGTTGCTAATTGGAACTTGTTTGAATGCTCGTTTGATTTTGATTCACAAATGATGATTTGTTCTTGAGTTAAGATTAAGTGAAGAATTGGTATTAAGAGATTAAATCAATTTGCTTTGTGTGTTCCTTGCTAAGAGATTAGCTTGTTTGAAGCTTGAATTAGGATTCCTCGATCATCCCGAGTCACCTATCCGTTGACCCTAACCCATTGGGCCTTATCTTTATCATTGATTGAATTCACTTTGTTTACTCGCTCTCTGTTTACTGCTATTTGATTTGTTTTTATTAGGATTGTTAGATACAACAACCAATTTGTTTGATTTGACTCTGAAGGTTTACTGTATACCTATTGGTTTTATCCGTCCCAGAATAGGTTCGATACCTCAAAGCTACTTCGATAAGCTTGAGGAATTGGTACCTCAAGGGATTGCAAAATCCTAGTTATCAATTTGGCGCCGTTGCCATTTTGGGATTCTGGATATATCAATTCGTTTTCTATTCCTTTTTAGTTCAAGTTATTGTTACTAATTTGCTACTTTCTTTCTTATTGATGCTAGGTGTATGAACTTGCGCAGCAAAGGGACTACAAACTTAGTTGCAAGAGTTTACGACATCGAAGCACACAAGAGAAGGTTGGTAAGAGAACGACGAGCACAAGAACGAGCTGTTCAAGTTGAAAGTGTTGAGCCAAGAGTCATGGAAAACCACGAGGAACAGCAGCAGCAACAACAGCAGCCGGTTAGGGCCATTGGTGATGGAGATACACCTGATACAAATGCTAACCGTCATGGAATCATCCCACCACCGGTGAACAACAATAATTTTGAGATCCGAGCTATGGTGATGAACATGGTGCAGAACAATCAGTTCCATGGGTTACCATCTGAGGACCCGCTACAGCACTTGGACACCTTTGACAAGATTTGTGCCACTACGAGGTTGAATGGTGTGACTGATGATGGGTTAAAAATGCGTCTCTTCGTTTTCTCTTTGGCAGACAGAGCCAAGGATTGGGAAAGTACTATCCCTCCGGGATCCATCACTACTTGGGGTGACCTGAAGAAAGCTTTTCTGAAGAAGTTTTTCTCACCTACTAGGACTGCCCGTTTCCGCAGTGAATTATCCGGGTTTGTGCAGCGCAACAATGAGAGCTTCGCTGAAGCTTGGGAGAGGTTCAACAAGCTCACCACTCAGTGCCCACATCACGGTTTTACCAAGGAAACACTACTCAGCAACCTCTACCGTGGAGTGCTTCCTAGAATGAGGGCGATGCTTGATTCATGCAGCAATGGACACTTCCTAGGCAAGGGAGTAGATGCAGCTATGGAGCTGATTGAAAATCTCGCGCAAAGTGATGGCAACTACAATGAAGATTATGAGAGGACTAATAGAGGATCATCAGTTTCAGATGAGAAGTATGAAAAAGAGATAAAGGCTTTGAATGAGAAGTTGGACAAGATGATCTCCATTGGCCAAAAGAACATCAGCTTTGTGGGACACCAGGAGGATTCTAAACCTCAATTTTATGATGATGATGAGGATTTAACTCAAGAGGAGATTAACTTCATTGCTGGCCAAGGTGGTTTCAACAAGGGCTTCAACCAAAACTATAGAAACCACCCAAACTTCTCATACCGCAGCAACAATGTAGCCAATCCTCAAGACCAAGTTTATCCTCAAGTTCCATCCCAAGGACAAGCTCAGCCACAAGGTCAACAAGGCTTTCAACAACCTCAACAGCAAAAGCCATATGTCAATTACAACAACCAACAAGGTTTTGTAAACAAGCCTCAGTTTCAAGGTCAACAGGGCTATGCTCCCAAGCAACAATACCCACCCGGTTTTGGTCAACAACAACAAACTCATTCACACTCGGGAGCTGATAATGAGCTGAAAAGTATGATGCAACAACTCCTTCAAGGGCAAGCCTCAGGAGCTATGGAAGTACGGGACCTCAAGAATGAGCTTCAGAGTTTGACATCAAGAGTCACAAACATGGAAAACAAGAATGCCTCTACGTCCCGCACTCAAGGTACTCTACCCGGAAAATCTGAGCAAAACCCAAAGGAATATATCAGCGCTATCACCCTGAGAAGTGGTAAAGAGTTGCAACAAAGTCAAGTGCCCAAGCCTAAGCTGGCATCTTCACTCAATGAGGACATTGAAGTTCAAGAAGGGGAGGAGAATTCTGAAAATTCTGCTCTAAACAAAGAGAGTGATAGTGATATGACTAAGAGGAAAGGAAAGGCTGTAGCTGAAGAAGTAGTGAATGATACACTCAAGAAGAAGGATAGTGTGTTTGTGCCACCACCCTATGAGCCCAAGCTACCCTTTCCGGGCAGGTTCAAGAAGAAGCTTCTAGAGAAGTACAAAGCTCTATTTGACAAGCAGATGAAGAATGTTGAGTTGACCATGCCTTTGATTGATGCCTTCTTGCTAGTTCCTCAGTATAGCAAGTTTCTCAAGGATGCAATCAAGGAAAGAACCAAGGAAGTGCAAGGGATGGTTGTGCTGTCTCATGAGTGTAGTGCAATCATCCAAAGAGATATTGTCCCAAAGAAACTTGAAGATCCTGGCAGTTTTACTCTACCATGTGCTATTGGTCCATATCGGTTTGAGGGTTGTTTGTGTGATCTTGGAGCGAGCGCAAGTCTGATGCCCTTCTCAGTAGCCAAGAGGCTGGGTTTCTCTACCTACAAGGCATGTAGGATCTCCTTGGTTCTTGCAGATAGATCAGTGAGATATCCAATTGTTCTCCTAGAAGATCTTCCGGTGAAAGTAGGAGGATTTGAAGTGCCAACAGATTTTATTGTGCTGGAGATGGATGAAGAACCAAAGGATCCTCTAATTCTTGGGAGACCTTTCCTTGCCACAGCTGGTGCGATTATAGATGTCAGGAAAGGGAAGATAGACCTCAACCTTGGGAAAGACATAGTGCTCAAATTTGACATCAACAAGGTGATGAAGAAGCCAACTATTCAAGGTCAAATATTTTACATTGAGACTATGGATGAGCTAGCTGACGAACTCCTTGAAGAGTTGAACATGGAGGATCCTCTAGAGGTCACCTTGACCAAGGAATGTGGGGAGTATGGATATCTTCAAGAGGAGAGCTGGGCTTACATGAGAGCGCTCGATTCACACAAGCCTTTGTTAGAAGAGGTTGAGTTCATAGAGCTGGGACCAGATTCAGTGTGTAAGGAGCTGGAGGTGTTTGCTGTAGACATGGGTACCGATGGCGCCAAAGGAGTGGAGCTGTGCAAGGAGCAGCTTGTAGCTGACGATTGGAGCGAGCTTAAGGCGCCAAAGGTTGAGTTAAAGCCCCTTCCGCGGGGGCTTCGGTATGCATTCCTTGGCCCTAACTCTACTTACCCTGTCATTGTGAATGAGTTGCTGAATGATGATGAATTGATTGCTTTGACCACTGAATTGAAAAAGTTTAGAAAGGCAATAGGATATTCACTTGATGATATAAAAGGATTGTCGCCTAGCTTGTGTACCCATAGGATCCACCTTGAAAATGAATCCATGTCTTCTATTGAGCACCAAAGGAGATTGAATCCTAACCTTAAAGAAGTAGTCAAGAAAGAGATTTTAAAATTGCTTGATGCAGGGATAATCTACCCTATCTCGGACAGCACTTGGGTTTCTCCCGTGCATTGTGTTCCAAAGAAAGGGGGGATTACTGTGGTTAAAAATGACAGTAATGAATTGATTCCTACTAGAACTATCACTGGGCATAGGATGTGTATTGATTATAGAAAGCTAAATGCCGCTTCTAGGAAGGATCATTTTCCATTACCATTCATTGATCAAATGCTAGAACGCCTTGCTAATCATCCTTTCTACTGCTTTCTTGATGGGTACAGTGGATTCTTTCAGATCCCGATACACCATAATGATCAGGAGAAAACGACATTCACTTGTCCTTATGGTACCTTTGCTTATCGAAGGATGCCATTTGGCTTGTGCAATGCACCGGCTACCTTTCAGCGGTGCATGATGTCCATTTTCTCAGATCTTATTGAGGATATTGTGGAAGTTTTTATGGATGACTTTTCTGTGTATGGTTCTTCTTTCTCCTCCTGTTTGTTGAACTTGTGCAGGGTCTTAAGGAGATGTGAAGAGACGAACCTCGTGCTGAATTGGGAGAAGTGCCACTTCATGGTAACAGAAGGGATTGTGTTGGGTCACAAGATTTCAGAGAATGGTATTGAAGTGGATAAGGCAAAGATAGGGGTGATGACAAGTCTTCAGCCCCCAAACTCAGTGAAGGGGATCAGAAGCTTTTTGGGTCATGCAGGTTTTTACCGGCGATTTATTAAGGACTTCTCAAAGATCGCTAGGCCACTTACACGTCTGCTGTGTAAGGAGACAGATTTTGTGTTTGATGATGAATGTTTGGCAGCATTCCACATGATCAAAGAAGCCTTGATCAGCGCCCCGATAGTCCAAGCTCCCGACTGGGAGTTGCCTTTTGAGATCATGTGTGATGCAAGCGACTATGCAGTGGGAGCAGTCCTTGGGCAGAGGAAAGAAAAGAAACTTCATGTCATATACTATGCTAGTAGGACATTGGATGATGCTCAAGTGAGGTATGCAACAACTGAGAAAGAGCTTCTTGCTGTGGTGTTTGCCTTCGAGAAGTTCAGGTCGTACTTGGTTGGATCTAAAGTTGTGGTGTACACGGATCATGCTGCGTTGAGGTATCTACTTGCCAAGAAGGATGCCAAGCCAAGGCTACTGAGGTGGATACTGTTGCTACAAGAGTTTGATTTGGAAATCAAGGACAAGAAGGGCATTGAGAATGGGGTAGCAGATCACTTGTCAAGACTGAGAATTGAGGATGCTGTTCCTCTAGACGACTCTCTCCCTGAGGAGCAGCTAATGGCTTGCAAGGCTGTTAAGGATGCTCATGATACAAGAATGAAGATCGAGGAAGTGAACTCTATTGAAGACAAGGAACCGTGGTATGCTGATATAGTCAATTTCCTAGCTGTTGGGAAAGAACCACCGAGCCTCGATAGCTACCAAAGGAAGAAGTTCTTTAGAGATGTCAACAGGTACTATTGGGATGAGCCTTACCTCTACACTTTGTGCAAGGATCAGCTCTATAGAAGGTGCATAGCTGATGAAGAAGTGGGAGGCATTCTACTACATTGTCATGGGTCAGATTATGGTGGTCACTTTGCCACTTTCAAAACGGTTCAGAAGGCTCTACAAGCTGGGTTTTGGTGGCCTACAATGTTCAAGGATGCCCAAGAGTTCATTACTAAGTGTGATCCTTGTCAGAGAAAGGGGAATATCAGTAGAAGGAATGAGATGCCTCAAAACCCCATCCTTGAAGTCGAAGTGTTTGATGTGTGGGGCATTGATTTCATGGGACCCTTTCCATCTTCTTACGGGAATAGCTACATCTTGGTAGCTGTGGATTATGTTTCCAAGTGGGTAGAAGCAGTGGCAAGTCCAACTAATGACGCCAAGGTTGTGATAAAGCTGTTCAAGAGCATCATCTTCCCAAGATTTGGAATCCCGAGGATTGTGATCAGTGATGGAGGCTCACATTTCATCAACAGGCTATTCGAGAGCCTTTTGAAGAAGTATGGAGTGAAGCATAAGGTTGCAACACCATATCATCCTCAGACAAGTGGCCAAGTTGAAGTGTCCAATAGGCAAATCAAGGCTATCCTAGAGAAGACTGTTGGAGCTTCAAGGAAAGATTGGGCTAAGAGACTTGATGACGCACTGTGGGCATATAGAACTGCTTTCAAGACTCCATTAGGCACTACACCATTCACCATGCTGTATGGTAAGTCATGTCACTTACCGGTGGAGGTAGAATACAAGGCCATGTGGGCTGTCAAGTTGCTGAACTTTGACATCAAGACCGCGACCGAGAGGAGATTGATTCAGCTGAACGAACTTGACGAGATACGGCTTGAGGCTTTTGAAAGCTCAAAGATCTATAAGGAGAGGACCAAGCTTTTTCATGATAAGCTGATCCAGAAGAAGGAGTTCAAAGTAGGAGATCTTGTGCTGCTTTTTAACTCCCGGTTGAAGCTGTTTCCCGGGAAGCTCAAGTCTAGATGGTCGGGACCGTTTAGAGTGAAGGAGGTGAGACCATATGGAGCAGTGGTACTTTTTGGAAAATCTGATGAAGAGTTCACGGTCAATGGCCAAAGGCTCAAGCACTACTCCGTCTCAGAAGCAATAGAGGAAGGAACTTCAATTCCACTCTCTAGCCCTCCCTCAGTCTGAGATCACGGTTTGCAAAGTCGAGCTTAACGACTTTAAATAAAAGCGCACTTGGGAGACATTCCCATGTTTATCCTTGTACATACGTCTTTTGCTTGTTATTTTTGATGTTTTGCTTTGAGTTTTGTCAGGTTTTGGCTTAAGGACGAGGTTGTAGATCAGTTGGAGTTGAGAAAAGACCGCGGAAATGAAGAAAAATGGTGCAGGAGCCAATATCGGGTTCCGTATCGGTTGGCCAGGCCGATACGGTTCTGGTAAAAATAATCCGAGGCTCCATATCGGTCACCGTATCGGTTGGCCAGACCGATACGGAATTCCCAGAAAGACCGATATCGGTCACCGTATCGGTTGGCCAGACCGATACGGGATGCAACGAAAAAAAACCGAGGCTCCATATCGGTCACCGTATCGGTTGGCCAGACCGATACGGGGTGCAAGAATTAAATCCGAGACTCGATATCGGTCGGCGTATCGGTTGGCCAGACCGATACGCCCTTCGCCCAGGTAAGTGGTTCAGACCCTAAACCGATTTCAAACCGGTTCTGACCGGATTTTAACCCAAAATCGATTTTCTTTCCCCTCTTTTCTCCTCCTCACACGCGATTCTCCTTCTCTCCTTGTCTCTTCTGCGATTTCAACAAGGATTTTGAGAGCTCTTCCAACTCACTTTTCTCTCTCAATTCTCAACCAAAATTCGAGTTTTCGATTGCTAAATTCAAGGTTTTCAAAGCTCTATCACTTGCATTCACTCTCAATCACCATCCTTCATTACAAACCAAGGTAAAGCTCTTAACTTCCTCAAAATTTTCGGATTGAAAAACCCAGAAATTTGGAACTTGAATTTGTTTGGTTGTTGATAGTTGATACTGCTTGAATTCCTTCCCAATATGCGTTTGAATGAATACCCATAGCCAATTTCGCCCTAGGAATGAATGAATTCGATCTTTAGTGGTTTAGGGTTCTTGAGAGTTTTGAATTCCGGAAATATTGGGGGTTTTCTAATTGGATGGTTTGTGATGATGCATTGGACTGTTAAAAGCTTAACTTTGTGATACTACTTGATTTGGATGAGTTTTGTTTCACAAAAGTTTCAAAAATGTGCATTAAGGACCTTTGGTTGATGAGGTTGTGAATTGCTCAAGAAAGTGATTGATTTGCTTACACATTGTGCTTATGTTGAGCTAGAAATGTGTTTGGTTAAGATGTTTAGGCTTGCTTGCTCCATTGAAACTGAAAAAGTATGCAATTGTTAAGCTCCCACAATTGTTGATCATGGATGTCTCAAGCTATTATTCATTGTGTGGTTGGATTGCGATCTGTGCTGATTCACTTTATGAGTTGTCTTTTGTAGGACAATGACGAGAAAGCGTGCCAACCCGAAACCAAAAGCACAAAAGCCGGTTGAGGATGTGGGAACCTCATCGAGAGGAAAAGGGGTAGCTGTTGAGGAAGAGGCACCCGAGGCTCCAGGGAAAGTAACTGAGAACCCACAAAAGTTCACCGCTTCTGAGTTATGTGACAAGCTGGAGGGGATACCGTTCTTGTCAACCCGATACCCTCACGCCCCGACACTGACTGCACTTGGGCTGCTAGATGACTACAACGAGATTGTAGAGAATATGGGTCTTAAGGAGTTCTTCAACCTTGCCAGTGACTCCTATCAGAGCTCGGCATGTCAGTTCCTCTCAACCATGCAGGCAACGGTCAATATGAGAAGAGCAGCTTTAACAGGGGAAGTGAGTAAGGGAAAGATTGATTTCCAAATGGGCAGGAAGAAGTTTAGCATGACGTATGAGGACATAGCTGCTGTCTTTGACTTTCCAGAGAATGGTGCTCAGCTGGGGACTTTTATCCCTATTGATAAGGACGACCTCGAGGGTGTTTGGCAGATGATAGCTGATGGGCCTTTTAAGTTGGGGGGTATGAAAGCTGCAAGGATCAGACATCCGGCTATTAGATATGTGCACAAGGCATTGGCACACACGTTCTTTGCTAGGAAGGAGGCCAACCAAGTCCACGAGCAGGAAATGAAGATGTTGTACATTGGGCTGCAGCCACTCCTGCTCACTTATCCCAATGGTCAGCCCATACCACCGGTTGAGCGCCTCCCGAGCTACACTTCCATTCTGATAGAGCAGTTTGTTGTCCACAGAGAGTGGGCTATGTCAGTAAGGGACTCTAACCCGAAGTTCAGCATGGCTGGTGTGATCACACCGTTGCTTGTGAAAAAGAAGATAAAACTGGAAGGAAGCCTGAGCGAGAAGACATTTGGGGAACCCACACCTGTTGCATGGATGGATATCCAATACCTTACCCGAACTCACTACCTTGCATCCAGGGCGCCTCCAGAGCGCCATCTCTACCGGATGTGCTCAGGCACTACCCATGAAGAAGGGTACCTCCTCCCAAACCCCGACATTACAAGCTTTGCCAACAGAGCTAATATCAGATTCTTACATGGAGTGGAGCATGTGTTTGGACCTCACGGGTCACAGAGAGCAGCTGCAGCAGAGCATGATACTTCCGACGCACCTGCTGGGGTGTATGGGCTGCACAGGTACATTATTGAGCCTCTCGATGATCCTATCGAGAACAGGACGATCAGGGCATTGAGGGACCAGAACCGGAGCCTCCAGAAGCAGAGCAAATGGCACGGTAGGAACATTAAGAAGATGGCCTCCTGTTTGAAGAAGGTGACCAAAGTGCTTAAGATGATTGTCGGAAAGAAGGACAAGAGTGGCACTGCAGGACAGGCCTCCACATCCCGAGCAGCTCAGGCTGGTGCAGATGAGGAGATTCAGGCAGCCACCGAGGAGGTGATAGCTGAAGCTGATGTTCTGGTTGAGCAGGCTGAATTGGAGCAGGGCAGATACTCGGTTGCTGGACACGAGACATCAGGATCTGCACGCATGGCCCATGACTCCTATTATGAGGATCCTCACCGCCACTCTACCCGCGAGGACCGGAGGAAGAAGAGGAGAGCCATGAAGACACCTTCCTGCTCCTCCTCCAACCCGACCTACTCCATGGGGGATTCATCACCTCCTTTCCTCCACTACTAGCCAGGTAACACTCCACCATTGTACATATTTTTCTTCTCTTCTTTGTTTGCTTTTTGTTTGTGTGTTTTCGGTTTATCCTCCTTGCCTAGATCACACAAGGGACCGTGTGATTTAAGTTTGGGGGAGAGACCACTTACTAATCTTGAGTCTCATGCATTCATCTAAGGCATAGAAAAACCAAAAAAATTGAAAAAAAATTTCGAAAATTTTCACAAAAAAGAAGCATGTAGGATCGAGTCTAGTTAGTGTTGTAGGATTCATGCATTTGGGAGCAATGATTGAATTTCCTTGTAAAGTTTAATTGGGTGAAAATGGTTTCGAATGCTAGCTTGTTTAGCTAATTGAGTGCACTGGGATTGTATCCCGAGTTAAGCATGAAAGCTAGAACGAACCTTGCTTGGAACGCTAACATTCAGCCTTGTTTTAAAACTGAAGCAAAATGTGAATTGATGCTAGCTCTATTCAAAGTGAGAACCTTAACTTGACTTGTAATTATCCTACTCCTTCTTGGTGTTTTTAAACTCATGGATACCCCAAAGTATTCAAGCATTCTTTTCCCTTTTAACCACTCTTGTTTGCTTGAATAGATTCCACACCCTTCACCACCTTTCCTTCAAACCCACAAACACTCTAGTTGAGAGGTAGGCCTCTTGGAATGAGCTAAGTAAATGGTGTTGAGTTTGAGGCGACTAGTTGAAAATTTCTGTGTAGATGCAAGCTTGATCGCCTTTTGCTTGTATTAGGCTAAGATTGAAGTTTGGGGGAAGGGATTTTGAGAGGAAAAGAATAAAAGGGAAGTTAAATGGGATCTTGTATTTGTTGGCAAAGTGTTTAAAAAGAAAGAGCTCTTATGTGTTTTCAAAGAAAAAGAAAGTACCTCATGTTTTAAAAAAGAAAAGAAGCCAAAGTGCTCAATTTAAAGAAAGAAAAAAAAGGGGGTTCATGAAAAAGAGGTCATTACTAAAGAAAGAAAGATTTGAGCTAAGCTGAAAGGAAAGAATTGCCATTGTTTTGAAAGGTTTTAAATGATCCTTGGGGAGTTTCATGGGAAGTGTTTTGATTGAGAAAGATGGATGAGGCAAGAAAAGCCTTGATGAAGGGTAGACTCAAACTAGATGGGCTAGAGTAAGAGTGGAGGTCATTGGGGCGATGGGTAGACGGAAATCGATGCTAGTACGCACAAATTGCTTCTATACTCTTAGCCTTTTACTATAAGCTCATTCATTCCTTCATGAGAGAACCTAAATGAATGTGGAGAAACCCCTTTTTCTTGATTGAGATCATCTTTATCTCAAAACCTTAACCCTTGCCAAATGAGTTTGAACACTTGGTTGTGAGTAGGATCCACTTGAAATGCTTAATCAATGTCAAAGAGCTACTTGATATGAACTCTTGTGTAAGTTGAGAAATGGGTTGGAGAATTGGCCTTGATGAGTATGGCTAAATCCTTGGAGTAAGCTTGACTTGGATACATCTTAGTTGCATGAGCTTTAAATGAAACTTGTTGATCTTGATTGAACTTTTGGATATGAGCTCCCGCTTTCAAACTTTTCTCCCAAATGGATTGATTGACTTATGCTTGCTTGTGGACAAGCAAGATTCAAGTTTGGGGGAATTGATATTCATACATTTTCATGCATTTAGGCTTGTATATAGTTCTTGTTTTGATTTCTTTTCTCCATCATTCTTACCATTTTGCCGAGTCATTGTCGCATCTAGAGTCTAGAGTTGTTTAGGACTAGGATTAGGCATTCTAGGCTTGCATTTGGAGTGTTTCTTGTGTTTTGCAGGTGATTGTAGGCATCTAGGAGCATTGGTGAGCTTGGAAGTGGAGTCTTGAGCTCAGAAGACCAAGGAAGAGCCAAAGAAGGACCATATCGGTCTGAGTATCGGTCAGGCGGACCGATACAGCCCCTCGTCAAAGTTTCGGAGAACAGTATCGGTCACCATATCGGTCCACCCAACCGATATGGACTCTCGGATTAATTTTCGAGGGTTCATATCGGTCCACATATCGGTCAGGTGGACCGATACGCTCGAACCCAGAAATAATCCGAGACTCGATATCGGTCTGCATATCGGTCCACCTGACCGATATCGACCCCAGATTTGCACTTGGATCCGGGTCAACACCCGGTTTGTTCCGGGTTGACCCGGCTCGCACCTTTTAGACTATTTAAGCCAAAAACCTATTTTATTTTGTTTCTTATGCAGTTTTTGATGTTCTAAACTCTTTTGTAAGAACACATAAAAATCCTTTGATCAATCTAGATTTCTATTACTATTCCATCAACAAATCTTTCAATCTCTCACTAATCCACCATGATCAACTCTATTTCTATGAGTTTTGTTGATCTAGTTATGATTTGTGAGTAGCTCTCCATAGGTTTGTGGGTTGGGTAGGATTAGGTTGATTAGGGGTGATCAATGGAATTCTAGTAGTTAATTGTCAAAATCTCATCTGGCAAAGTGCTCTTAATGCCTAGTTAATCTTGATCACATTGATTAGGATGTTTAGAATTTCTTGTTCACAACCTGTTCGGTGAAATTCCAGTATTTAGCTTTGTTAGGACTTTCATATTCTAGCGCATGAAAATGTATGTCTAGAGTGATTGGTTGCTAATTGGAACTTGTTTGAATGCTCGTTTGATTTTGATTCACAAATGATGATTTGTTCTTGAGTTAAGATTAAGTGAAGAATTGGTATTAAGAGATTAAATCAATTTGCTTTGTGTGTTCCTTGCTAAGAGATTAGCTTGTTTGAAGCTTGAATTAGGATTCCTCGATCATCCCGAGTCACCTATCCGTTGACCCTAACCCATTGGGCCTTATCTTTATCATTGATTGAATTCACTTTGTTTACTCGCTCTCTGTTTACTGCTATTTGATTTGTTTTTATTAGGATTGTTAGATACAACAACCAATTTGTTTGATTTGACTCTGAAGGTTTACTGTATACCTATTGGTTTTATCCGTCCCAGAATAGGTTCGATACCTCAAAGCTACTTCGATAAGCTTGAGGAATTGGTACCTCAAGGGATTGCAAAATCCTAGTTATCATGTACCAGCTCAACGACAGCTCACTGGTATAAGGAATGCGACAGTCCAACGAACCAGCACAAGGCAGCCGACCACCAGCACAAGAGGTTCCCTAATGTTTTCAGGAAGAAGCAGTAACCCTGAAGCATACTTACAATGGGAAAATAACATGGAGGAGTGGTTACAAGTTAGCAAAGTTCCAGAAGAAAGGAGGCTAGTACAAGCTGTCTCAGCCTTCACAGGAAAGGCTTATGAATGGTGGCTAAAGGAGAGCACACCAACCACCCTTAAAAAGCCAATACTGGATTGGAGAGATCTCAAGTCCAGGATGAAAAAGGAATTTGTGGAGAAACTTCAAACCACCACCAAGAGAGTGAAGATTGCATCCGAAGCACAAGTTGCTCCTAAGCCCAAGTCTGATTGCTATCAAGAATCTAAGGAGACTCTTCAAGCAAGGCAGGATCAGCAATGGCAGAAGATCATGGATATGTTGCTCCCAAAGAAACCAGAGAAGAAGCAGAGTCACAAACCTTCACCCAATGCAACCGGACACAGCTTTGATGCCTTGCGAGACACACCAACACAAGGTAAGTGTTCCAACTTTGTAAATTCCAAAGAACCAATATGTTATAGGTGCCATAGAAGAGGGCATTTTGCTGCAAATTGTCCATCTAAGAAGTTGCTCAATGATATAACATCAGAGTTGAAATTGGAAGTAACTGACACAAATGATAGCTTTGTGCAATCTGATAATTTAATTTCCAATTCAAGAATCATGCACTTGTCTTTTCCCAAGAGTTTTGATCCAGGAATAAGGCAAGAAGAAGAGCACATAAGTCAAGAAGACATCAACCGTGAGGTGAAGGCAAACAAGGAGAATATCATGTTACAACTCACCAATGCAATCACTGTGAGTTTAAGTTTCACCAAATTTGTTCCTATGATACTAAATTCAGATATAATCCACTTGCTCTTTCCCTTAAGAGTTGACTTAGGTACAGGTATGATAAAGATCAAGAAGCCAAGGGCAGAAAGAGTCTTGAAAGAGAGACCAAAACCGAGCCATGTTTCCACACATGAGCCACAAGCAAATCAAAGGCTTGAAATATATCATGCTTCAACCAAACACGAGGTTATTTCTGAACTTAAAGTGCCTAACACTGGTTGTCAATCCACTGGTATAATGCACTTGTTTCTTGAGTTAAGTGTTGAGACAGGGATTAGATCTAAAGATAAGGCCAAATGGGAGATCAAGGAAGAGCCACCAGACCAAAGCAAGGACACTACATCAAATAATATTTTGAGTCTTTCTTTGATCCACTTCATTTCCCATGACTCAACTTCTGTGTTAAAGGATTTGTTAAGTTTGCAAGAAGATGAGATATCAGTAGCACATGAAGATGACTCTAAGGAAAATGATTCAAACCTGTATTTATGTGATAAGAAGCCCATAATGCACTTGTTTCTTTGCCAAAGTGTTGAGAATATTTCAGGTCTTAAAGAGAGCCGAAGCAAGATAAGCAACAGAGGCGTCACACCAACTCAAAGAAGAGGAGTATCGCTATCCTATCTACTCAAAGAAGAACCACCGGATGCTCAACCACTACATCAGAATCAAAATGATTCCCAAGGTAATCTTCTAAACCCTCATTCACTTCACTGGACTAACTTGACTTATCTATGTGCAGGTGAACAAGTTTTGAGGTCAAAACTTCTTGAAGAGGGAGGGTATGAAGAGGTCATCAGAACCAAACTAGACCAGGCGCTGACTAACTCAATCACTGACTCAACCACTACGTCAAGCAGCGCAAGGAGACCAAGAGAAGTCAAGGCCACAACGATTTCTGATCTAAAACAAGGCATAGGATTGATTATACATCCAACAATCAATCCTAAGAAGACATATGACCCATGAGGAATCATAACACATGGAGAAGAGGTTATGGAGCCGAGAAGATCTAACAAGGAATATGAGCTTATCTTAGCTCAAGTGGAGATCAAGGTCAAGACATCTAGCTCAGCCCATCATCAGCACGCCACTAAGGAGAGTCATCCCCAAAAGATGACACAAGAAGAAGATACTGAAAAGGAGCTAACCATATGTAGCATCACAACTAGCTCAGCGAATAACTCAACGACTAGCTCAACAGACTTGCCATATATGGAAGCATTCACATTTGGAAGGTCAATTCAGCACCAAACCTTTACCTATCAAAACTACAGTGTTTTGAGCTCCTTTCCATCAAGTCCAGACGTCCTCAGCTGCACAAGACCATACAAGATTCTCCATAACTTCAACAAGTCACACTTACCATTTTTGGAGAAGAAAGAGATCAAACACCAACGGCTTCTTTCCAAGAATGAAAGCCACGAATTGTTTGTCAATCAAGCTGTCCCAAGGATCCTCACTTATCCCTTAAAGCCATCCAGATACAAAGAGACCATCAAGAGCTTGGATCCTTGCCAAAATGAGCCTAACGGCTAGTTTCCTTTAAGTTTGCGATTTCTTGTTCAAGGTCAATATGACCGTTAGTCATGAGTCCTATAAAGTCTCATTGTATTGTTCATTTGTAAATCACCTTTCAACCTTTCAATCAAAGTATTATTCAGTTTCTTTCAAAGAGTGTCTTTGTTAAGATCTTTTGTCTTAGGATTCATTTGAGTGATTCAATTGTTTCCAAGGATTATTGGATTAGGTTTGCTTGTGTGACTCAAGTAGAACTAGTTCACCACCGATTGAGAGAGTCAATCAAACCCACCGGTTGAGAGAGTCAATCACTACATTCATTCCATTCCTCTTTCCATTTAATCACTTCAATATCCATCCTAAGGAGTCTAGAGACCCACGGTTGGATCCATCTCACCACATCATCAAACACGATCTAGAAGAGAGAGACTTCAGTCCCTGTTCTACATCACCCACGCCTTCCATCTTGCATCACCAGGGCCATTACAGATGGGATCGATCAGGAGCACCACTGGAGGAGCAGTTTCTATTCTGTAAAAAGTACAGATTTTATGTCCTTCATTGCTATCATCATAAACTTGCGATAAGACAAAGCTAGACTCAATGGCTTGAGAAACGACTTCGTTGGACCATAAATCTCGGTTTAGCATGTGAGAAGCAAACTCAGTCGTGGATTGAAGATTCACAAGCAACCATAGATTCTCTCTAGACGAAGTTGATTTCGCCTCTTCAAACGAACCTTTGAAAAGAAGTTTCAGTGGAGCACGGTACAAAGAAGACATTCTCCTCGATTCTGATCCAGCAACAGAGTCCCAGATCTCTTCAGGACATACTTCCACAGGATTTTGATTCAGGGAAGAATCATAGAGAGTATCCCTAATCGAAGGTAAACTGGGAGGGATTTGTTCTTCTTCTTGGTAATCACTCCAATACTGATCTGATGAGTTTTGAATCGTTATAGGTTTATTTTGTCTGTGGATGAGAAATAGGTTAATGGCTTCTTCAAGGTTCCAGCTTGTTGACTTTAGGAATTGTATTGCGGTTTCCATGGGATGACCAACAGCAATCTCGATGAATGATGATATTAGTTTCTGCTGCTCCTCACTCGTTGTTGCAGTCTCCATTGTTTTTTTTTTTTTTTTTTTTCTGAGAGAGGCAGAGAAATTGTGAGAGGCTTTAACTGTAGAGGCAGAGAGTACTCGTGAGGGAGTAATTTATAAAGAGCCAGACGACCTCCTCTAGGTTTTGTTTCCTTTTCCGTTTCCTTTTTTTTTATACGTATTTCCTTTTTGGGGTAACTTTTGTAGATTTGTTTTGCGATTAATTTTATTATAATTTTGAAATCTATACCGATTTTTGTAAGAATTTGAAATATAACTTATACTATACTAGAGTCTGATCCACACTGAGCGTGCGGATATTTTTTTCATTTTGATTTAAAATGAAATATTATTGACATTTTCATTTATTGTTTTATCATATGTGGTTTGATATGTAGTAAGTAATTGTTTTTTCTGTTTAAGTTTTAGATGTTTAACTACATATCAATTATTATTTATTTATTTTTTGGCTTTATACTCTAAGTTTTGGATAAAATTTGATTTTGTTTTACTCGTTTTTAAAAGCATTTTATAATTGATTATGTTTTCTCTCAATTGTTACTCCTAATTAAAATAAATATTAATTACGCTGAACCCATAATATTAGTTTGATGATTTTTTTTCCTTTTTTGTTTTTTTATCGGTTTTTTATTCGAGATCGTTATATTGCTTTATATTACTATTTATTTTAATGATTTATGTTTTCTGAATAAATATTTTTTATGTATTTGACAATTTTGGCTTTCTTTTTCCCATCCAAACTTATCCTTTCAGTCACAGGCAAAGGCATTAGATCAAGTGGAGACAAAGGGTTAAAACCATAGACAATCTCAAATGGTGAGTACTTAGTAGCAGAATGCATGGAATGGTTATAAGCAAACTCAACATGTGACAAATTCTCTTCCCAAGTCCTAAGATTCTTCTTAACAAGTGATCTAAGCAAGGCTGAAAGTGTCCTATTCACTACTTCCGTTTGTCCATCAGTTTGAGGATGACAAGTAGTTGAAAACAAAAATTTTGTACCAAGCTTAGTTCACAATGTTTTCCAGAAATAACTTAAGAACTTAGCTTCACGATCAGAGACAATGGTCTTAGGCATGCCATGAAGTCTAACTATCTCTTTACAGAACAAGTCGGCAATGTGAGATGCATCATTAGTTTTCAAACAAGGAATGAAGTGAGCCATTTTCGAAAACCTATCTACAACCACAAAGATGGAGTCCTTACCAGTCCTAGACTTAGGCAAACCAAGAACAAAGTCCATAGATAAATCAGTCCAAGGATGAGATGGGATAGGAAGAGGAGAGTACAAACCCTGAGAAGTATTTTTGGACTTAGTTTCCTTGCAAGTGATACACCGGCTGCAAATCCTTTCCACATCCTTCTTTAGGCCCGACCAATAGAAGTGATCCTCAAGCACCTTCAATGTCTTGGCTGGTCCAAAATGTCCCATCAAACCTCCTCCGTGAGCTTCCCTGGTGAACAATTCCCTTAAAGAACAGTGAGGTACACATAACCGATTATCAAAGAACAAAAAGTCTTCTAAGATGAAGTACTTGTCGTGGCCATGCTTTTGACAAGCCAAGAATGGTTCCCTAAAGTCAGAATCGGTTTCATACAAGCCTTTTATAAACTCAAATCCCAAGAGTTTGGTTCCAAGAGTGGATAGGAGTACATACCTTCGAGATAGTGCATCGGCCACTATGTTCTCCTTACCTTGTTTGTACTTAATGACATATGGAAAGGTTTCTATGAATTCTACCCAACATGCATGCCTTTTGTTCAGATTTTGTTGGCCCTTGAGATGTCATAGAGATTGGTGATCTATGTGAATGACAAACTCCTTAGGCCAAAGGTAATGTTGCCACGTTTGAAGTGCCCGCACCAATGCATAAAGCTCCTTGTCATAGGTGGGATAGTTGAGAGTAGCACCACCTAACTTCTTGCTGAAGAATGCAATGGGCTTTCCTTCCTGCATAAGAACAGCACCAATACCCACACCTGAAGCATCACATTCAATCTCAAAGGTTTTAAGAAAATCAGGAAGAACAAGTAATGGAGCTTGGGTTAACTTCCCTTTCAAAGTCTGAAATGCGTCCTCCTGAGCTTGCTCCCATTTGAACCCAAAGTTCTTCTTGATAACCTCAGTGAGAGGAGCTGCAATCGTGCTGAAGTCCCGAACAAATCGTCTATAAAAGCCGGCCAAGCCGTGGAAGCTTCTGACCTCTCCAACGGTTTTGGGACTTGGCCATTCTCGGATTGCCTTGACCTTCTCCTCATCAAATCGGATGCCATCTGCTCCTACAACAAAACCCAAGAAAACTAGGTGATCCGTTCCAAAAGTGCATTTTTTAGCATTGGCATACAAGCTTTCTTTTCTAAGTACTTCCAAGACTTTCTCGAGATGTCTAACATGTTCATTCAAACTTTTGCTATAGACAAGAATGTCATCAAAGTACACAACAACAAATTCACCAATATAAGCTCTAAGAACATGGTTCATCAATCTCATAAAAGTACTTGGTGCATTTGTCAACCCAAACGGCATAACTAACCATTCATACAATCCATGTTTAGTTTTAAAGGCCGTTTTCCACTCATCCCCTTCTTTCATACGAATTTGATGGTATCCACTCTTAAGATCTATCTTAGAAAAGACTTTGGAACCATGCAATTCATCAAGCATATCATCAAGACGAGGAATAGGATGGCGGTACTTAACTGTTATGTTGTTGATGGCTCGGCAGTCCACACACATTCTCCAAGTGCCATCTTTCTTTGGAACAAGTAAGACCGGTACAACACACGGGCTTAGACTCTCTCGGATGTATCCTTTCTCCATCAGGTCGTTCACTTGTCTTTGTAGTTCCTTGGTTTCAACCGGATTGGTTCGATAAGCAAGACGGTTTGGAAGAGACGCTCCTGGCACAAGGTCGATTTGATGCTCAATCCCACGGATGGGTGGCAAACCACTAGGAGTCTCTTCAGGGAACACGTCACTGAACCTGTTCATCAAAGCTTGAAGTTCACTCGGAATCTCCGGTGCTGGGTTAGAAGTCATTAGTGTTTCTTTAAACACAAGTAAGATAAAAGATTGTTGAGAAAATAGATTTTTCCTTACTTGACTTGGCTTGATGTAGAAGTTGGATTTCCGGACCGGTTCTTTGGAGGCTTCCTGTTGCTTCTCTTGTTCTCGGTTCTTCTTGAGTTGGAGCTGATCTTGGTGTACTTCAGTTGGAGATAAAGGAACAAGAGTTATCTTCTTTCCTTTATGATCAAAAGTGTGGCGGTTTGTGTGGCCATCATGAATGGCTTTCTTGTCGAACTGCCAAGGTCTTCCCAAGAGGATATGGCTCGCGTCCATGGGCAACACATTGCATAGGACCTCATCCTCATACCGGCCAATGGTAATAGGAACCGTGACTTGCTCCTTGACATGTAGTTCTCCTTCCTCATTTAGCCATTCCAACTTGAATGGTCGAGGATGCGGCCTCACTTCTAGTCCAAGTTTCCTAACAAGAACATCATTAGCCACGTTAGTGCAACTTCCACCATCAATAATCAAAGAACAAACTTTATCTTTAACAAAACAATGAGAATGAAAGAGATTCTCCCGTTGTTCAAGATCGGCTTGTTTGGTCTGGACGCTAAGTGATCTGCGGGTCACGAGAAGTTGACCTTGAGCCGGATAATCATATGGTTCAGATTCCTCATCAAAGATCAGCCCTGTGTCCTCTGGTTCCTCCTTTTCTTCCTCGGATTCATACTCTCCATTTTCCAGCAAGATCATGATCTTTTGGTTTGGGCATTTGTTGGCATAGTGTCCTAGGCCATGACATCTAAAGCACCTGATATCTCTAGCTCTGCTCGTGGATTCCACGGCTTTGCCTTTGTCCAAACTAGAAGGAGCGTTAGTCTTAAAACCAGAATTTGTTTGAGGAAGAGTCTTACCTTTGTCTTGGTAGCTAGGTTTTGGAGTGTAAGCCGGTTTAGAAAATCCCCTCCTCTTGACTTGTTGCTCAATCAAGATTGCTTTATGGAGCATGTCCTCAACACTATCAAAGTCATGAAGCTCCATTCGGTCTTGTATTTCTCGGTTTAAGCCTGCAAGGAATCGAGCCAAGATAGCATCCAAATCTTCTTCAACGTCCACCTTAAGCATAAGGGTCTCCATCTCCTGGAAATAGTCTTCGACACTCTTGGTTCCTTGGACCAACCGTCTCAGCTTATGGTGAAGATCCCTGTGATAATGTCTAGGCACAAATCGCTTTCTCATAAGAGTGGTTAGTTCATCCCAAGAAGCAATTGGTCTTTCACCCATTCTCCTCTTAAGAGTCACAATATTATCATACCAATTGATAGCATAACCACTAAATTCAGAAGCAGCCAATCTAACTTTCTTAAGTTCAGAAAAGTTTTGACAATCAAAAACCAATTCAATTTTCCTTTCCCATTCCAAATATGCATCCGGATCATTCTTACCTTGAAAGGATGGAATTCTGAGCTTAAGATTGCCAAAGCCGTCACTTGGTCTCCTACCAAATGGGTTCTCATCCTCTTGGTTACCGCGGCCTCTCCTTGATTGGACAATGGATCGATCCTCCTCAGATTCTTCTTCATCTTGGTCATTAGCTGACCGGATGGTTCGTCTCTCTGTCCGGTTCCTTTGTGCGGATCGTTGAGGACGTCCTTGTTGATCTTCCTGGATCCTATCAAGCCGGACGTGAGTTCCTCCATACGTTCAGTCACTAATCTCGCCATTTGGTCGTTAAGAGCTTTCATTTGGGCTCGATTCAATCCGCTCCTAGGGTTGTCATCTCGTTCTTCTTCACTACTTGCCATAGTTCCCTGAAAACACTTTGAAACAAACGAATTAAAGAAAACACTCTCACTCTCAAGTGTTTAAACTCGCCCACACAAGTGTTTTGCTGGTCACTCCGAGTAATCTCTCAATGTTCTCGGCAAACAAACTCAAGCCAATTCCACAAGTACTCCAAGCAACAAGGGGGAAAAGAAGAAGAAGATAGGAAGTTGAAAGATTTTTGGTGAGATTTGCCTTAACCAATTCAAGGCTGGATTTCTCCTCAGCCGGCTGGATTTCTCCTCAGCCTTTAAGAACTTAAGAACACTCTTTTTTTTTCTTTTTTTTTGTAAATCGTTCAAACTCTTTTTTTGTTTTTTTTAAGATAGATGAAATGAATTGGCCCAAATCCCAAATACTAGTTAGAAAGATAAGAAGTGTTTAAGAAATGGTGTAGATGAAATGAGAAGATGAAAAGATAGAAGATACCAACAAAGAGTGGCTCTGATACCACTTGATAGATTCCCGGATAGGATAGACTCTTTGATGGATCAAAGGATAATCTGATCACGGATCAGTGGTGGATCGAAGGAGACCGTCAAAGGTTGCGGATGGCCTTTGGTATTCCCCGACTTCAAAGAGGATCGAAGAAGTAACCCTTAACAACGAACTCTAAGAAGGTTTGTTGCTTTGGAAGTAACCCTTGCCAAAGAAACGAAAAAAAGTTCAACCAAGAACAAAGAGATGAACTCTCAAAGAAGAAGATAAAAATCAATGTATATTAAAATGATCAAGAGTTTGGTACTTATATGTAAGAGAACTAGAATGTAAAGAGACTAAAATTGTAGTAATTAATAGCAAAGACCAAAGACTAAATTAAATAGAGTCAAAGAACTCTTCGGATCCCGCAAACTCCTTAGAGTGACTCTTCGGCCGCTTTTCCTTCCTTGGTGTGGTCATGGTATGGCCCGGATCATACAAACGGACGTTTCTTCGAATAACTCTTGATTGGGTTGGACTATAAGTGAAAACTCACGTCCAATCTTCATCCTTAGTCCATTGGCACGTTCCTTTGAAGTTTGGTCGGAAGAAAAGTCGAATGGGTCGATAGAAATAGTAGTGTTCCGACCCACCGGTGATTCAACTCGGACCAACGCGTTTCTGTCACGACCATTAGTCTTAGAATGGGATTTAGGTCGAGAAAGAGAACGTCTCGGTCGAGTGAATCGATCATCTGGTCATGGTTCCAAATGTAGCTCCATTCCCGGACGTGTTGGGTCGATACGGTACACGGCCGTGCGGTCACTGCGGACGGTTGGACGAACCTCAGTTTCTCCTTGTTTCAGCTGTGTTCCAAGCGGTTCCTCATCGTCTGAGCTATCTTGATCTGATGTCTTAACTCGGAATCCATCAGGACCTTTACGAGGCCAGTGAGAGGGAGAGGCCGACCTCAGAAGACGCCCATCGTTGATCCATCGACATCTGCGGATCCGATGGATGCTCCCAGTGTTAGGAGACCTGGGAAGGAGCCAGCAGTAGAGGAGAGCCACTTCAAACAGACAGCTCGTGTATGCTTCATGACCGTGAGACCCTTAGCCCCGCACGATGCACCGTACCCGTAGGACGGACCAGAGGCGATTGCACAGGAGGACGACACCCCGGTAGCGTCGACCGCGAGGCCTCAGGCGCAGACGCCTCCCAGGGATGTCCCCCAACCGTTTAAGGTGGTGGGGATGAGTGTGGAGGACTATTTGGGTGCTTTCGTGTGGAGAGCCGGTTGTACCTATCCCAGATCCCCGATCCATATGATGACCATGTTTATGGGTGGGCTGCTACCGGAGATCCGTCAGGGGATGACAGATGGGAGTTAGTTCGGAGATTATGGGCTACTAGTGATGGCAGCCCGGTATGCAGAGTCCGTAGAGAGGAACCAGAGGGACTCAGTATATCGACAGCAGATGAGAGAGAGGCACCGGAGAGACGAGGACATTCGACGGCAGGTGATGGCTGAGCAACAGTCGGCTTGGGACAGAGAGCTGCGTTTGAGGCGGGAGCAGGAGACTGTGGATTATGCTTGGTTGAGAGAGCAGAGGTCCACCAGAGAGTGGATACAAGAGAGGTTGGATCAGCAGCGGACTGAGTGGGAGAAGGAGCAGGCCGCTTGGGAGCCGGAGCGTGAGCGGGAGCAGAGACAGCAGCGGCAGGCTGCGCAGAGGCAGGATCGGGCAGTTGTACCACCAGTGATCTCCCTTTCAGATACAGAGTTAGACCCAGAGGAGTGTGAGAGCGATGAGGACCAGCTACACCAGGGACAGAGACCTCGAGAACCGGACCCCAGGATCACAGAGTGGCTAAAGTCAGGGGACTTAGGCTTGTGTTAGGAGTAGGGCTTAGTTATTTATTGTTAGGTTTTTCTCTCGTTTTTCCGTGGTTTTCGCGTAGTCGGTTTTTCTTCCTTTCCATTCATTTGAACCTTGTAGCCCTGCACCTTTGATTTATTTTATTCATTCTTTATTCATATCGTGCCTTCCCGTTCGGAAATTCCGTAGCCGTCCCCACACTTGACCAGATGGTACCCTTGAGTTCAGCAGCGACCGGGAAACCGAGTCCTTCCGAATTTGGGACGAATTCTTTTCAAGGGGGGGGGGGAATTTTTAATGGCCCTGGCCCGGTCCAGAAAATTTTTTGGAAAAAGAAAGAAAAGTCCAGCCCAATTAGCCAAGCCCATTTTCCTTTTTCCAAAACTCATTCTCTTTTCTCTTCGCGAAGCCCTGTCGGATTGACGAGCCATTCGAAGCCCTAGAAGTTACTATTCACGTTTTCTAAGAGCCTTCCTTGTTCCAGGTAACTCCCGAGCTATAGATCTAGTGTTTAAAACCGAAAAACGTTTTGTTTTATTCGTTTCTTTAAAAATACACTGAATCCCGAGTAATCGAGCCCACCACCGTGACCGCCTCGACGAGACGAAGCCGGAGCCGCCGACCGAAGGAGCACACGCCGCCGCATGCGCCCCCACGCGCCAAAGAGGGGCTGATAGATTCCCGGATAGGATAGACTCTTTGATGGATCGAAGGATAATCTGATCACGGATCAGTGGTGGATCGAAGGAGACCGTCAAAGGTTGCAGATGGCCTTTGGTATTCCCCGACTTCAAAGAGGATCAAATAAGTAACCCTTAACAACGAACTCTAAGAAGGTTTGTTGCTTTGGAAGTAACCCTTGCCAAAGAAACGAAAAAAAGTTCAACCAAGAACAAAGAGATGAACTCTCAAAGAAGAAGATAAAAATCGATGTATATTAAAATGATCAAGAGTTTGGTACTTATATATAAGAGAACTAGAATGTAAAGAGACTAAAATTGTAGTAATTAATAGCAAAGACCAAAGACTAAATTAAATAGAGTCAAAGAACTCTTCGGATCCCGCAAACTCCTTAGAGTGACTCTTCGGCCGCTTTTCCTTCCTTGGTGCGGTCATGGTACGGCCCGGATCATGCAAACGGACGTTTCTTCGGATAACTCTTGATTGGGTCGGACTATAAGAGAAAAATCACGTCCAATCTTCATCCTTAGTCCATTGGCACGTTCCTTTGAAGTTTGGTCGGAAGAAAAGTCGAATGGGTCGATAGAAATAGTAGTGTTCCGACCCACCGGTGATTCAGCTCGGACCAACGCGTTTCTGTCACGACCATTAGTCTTAGAATGGGATTTAGGTCGAGAAAGAGAACGTCTTGGTCGAGTGAATCGATCATCTGGTCGTGGTTCCAAATGTAGCTCCATTCCCGGACGTGTTGGGTCAATACGGTACACGGCCGTGCGGTCACTGCGGACGGTTGGACGAACCTCAATTTCTCCTTGTTTCAGCTGCGTTCCAAGCGGTTCCTCATCGTCTGAGCTATCTTGATCTGATGTCCTAGCTCGGAATCCATCATTCCCCTCCTATTGAAAAGGATTTGACCACAAATCTGGAGTATCTGCTTGAAAAGGAGATAGATCAGCAACGTTGAAACTAGGAGAAATTTCTAAAGGAATTTCTAGCAGTTCTAATCAGGATTAGCAACCCTAGTCTGAATTCCGAGCCTAGGATCTACAGGTTCATGTAATTGAATCTAATAGATCTTGAGATTACCTGGTGATTATGCAGCGGAAGTTATTTGCAGATAATCGAGATCTATAGCGCCTCAAATGCTGCGCCTCTACTGGTATCCACACGCACACAAGCTGAACAGGAAGGGATGCTAGTGCCTTTTGAGATCTAATCTCAGAGAGGTTTCTTTTCTGTTTCTGGTGGCTGTAAATTAGGTTAGGAACGAGTTTAGGTCGACCATATATCTTATATATGTCGACTTAAACCGCCCCGGGATTAACTAATGATTAAACCAATTTAATCCGTCAATCCGCGAGTCGTGTCGACCGATACACTCTATGTGTCGATCGACACGGCCAATCTATGTCGACCGACACTCTTAGTGTGTCGATCGACATCGCCCAGAAATGTCGATATTGAATGCATATCAAATATGCATTCACCCGATCATTACATTAATGATCATCCTCTCATGCAATGTCCAGTTTGCTTAGGTGTGTGACCCTGTAGGATCATATAACACTAGCAATGAGTTCTTAACTCATTGATCATAAGTGGCTTCTAGCAAAGCGTTATGACTACCTAGTGTCATATGATTGTCTTATCTCGACAACACGACTTTCTCTCAGAGTAAGTACAAATAGATTTCAGGACATTCCCAACAATCTCCCACTTGTACTGGAATCGTCTATTCCTTTTAAATCCCTTTGTATCCATATCTCAATCTAGCATAAGGCAAGAACTGTGTCATCCTTATTAAGCTAGATCACGTTTATCGAATCCCGATTTATACTGATGAAAAACAAACAACTGACAATCAGTTCGTTTGAGCGCGGCCACGCATTTCCAGTATCAAATCTTCGATAGGCCCAGAGATATTTAACTCCTGTTATATAGGAGGTACAAATCCCATCTTGTTCCATCCATGTCTCTTTTATACTTCATGATACGTCTAATCAGTGTCTTTATGATCACCAGTTACGGCTGACGTTTGACAAAGTCAAGACGAACCAATCCATATAAGAGAGGACATGATGAACTCAGGTCTAAGGACTATACTCTTTAGTCGTAATGAGAAACTCTTATGACACTCATATAACTTCTTGTAGAGTTCTCATTAACGGGTCAAGTCCGATCATGTGTTCTCTAACACATATCTATGTGATTGACTTTAATACACTTATTAATGACTCCATGAAACATGGTCATCAGTCACCTCACATACTAGTCTCACGTGGTTGTTAATGTCCCACGTTAACAACCTCGACCAGGGACCATTATAATTTATGTCATTTATTGTTTATAGGGTTTCATGATCAAGTCACATACTTGATGACCTATAACATGTCATAAATTACTTTGGGACAATATATATATTTAATTAACACAATTAAATAATGCTGAAACAATTTCATTTAAATAACATAACTATTATGTCTTTGTGAACATCATGTCTTTACTAAAACAAATACAACTCCCACTGAAATCAAGATCATATCTTAAGAAATCTAATGCCTACAGCAGTTGTATGAAACTCATGCTTAGGCCCTGGGAGGGGCTTGGTCAGCGGATCAGCAACATTCTCATCCGTCGGGACTCTGCTGATCTTCACATCTCCTCTATTCACAATATCGCGGATAAGGTGATATCGCCTTTCTATGTGTTTGGATTTCTGGTGTGATCTAGGTTTCTTTGCTTGCGCAATGGCTCCATTGTTGTCACAATACAAAGCCACTGGCTCAGAAATACTAGGAATCACACCAAGTTCAGTGATGAACTTCTTGATCCAAACAGCCTCCTTTGCCGCTTCAGAAGCAGCGAGGTACTCAGCTTCTGTTGTGGAATCTGCTACAGTGTCCTGCTTGGAACTCTTCCAGCTTACTGCACCGCCATTCAGGCAGAAGATGTAACCAGATTGCGATCGGAAATCATCTTGGTCTGTCTGAAAACTTGCGTCTGTGTAACCACTTACTACCAGCTCATCACTTCCTCCATACACCAAGAATTTATCCTTAGTATTTCTCAAATACTTCAGAATATTCTTGACTGCTGTCCAGTGACTTTCACCTGGATCCGATTGCTCGTCATGCTTAAAGCACAAGCAACATCTGGACGAGTACAGAGCATGGCATACATGATGGATCCCAACGCCGAGGCATAGGGAATCCGACTCATGCGATCTCGCTCAGCAGGTGTCTCAGGACACTGCTTCTTGCTGAGACTTATGCCATAAGACATTGGTATGAAGCCCTTCTTGGAATCTTGCATTCTGAACCTGTGCAAGACCTTATCGATATAAGTGTCTTGACACAGTCCAATTAACTTGTTTAATCTATCTCTATAGATTCTTATTCCAAGAATATACGCGGCTTCACCCATGTCTTTCATTGAAAAACAACTTCCGAGCCAAGTCTTAACAGACTGCAACAACGGAACGTCATTTCCGAGAAGAAGTATGTCATCTACATACAACACGAGAAATGCAACAGCGCTCCCACTAGTCTTCTTGTAAACACATGGTTCTTCTTCGCTTCTGATGAAATCAAACTCTTTGACTGCTTCATCAAAACGAAGATTCCAACTCCGAGATGCTTGCTTCAATCCATAAATGGATCGATGAAGCTTGCATACTTTCCTAGCAGCATTAGGATCGATGAAACCTTCGGGCTGTGTCATGTACACATCCTCTTCCAGAATTCCATTAAGGAAAGCTGTTTTCACGTCCATTTGCCAGATCTCATAATCATAATGAGCAGCTGTTGCTAGAAGAATCCGAATGGATTTAAGCATGGCTACAGGTGAATAGGTTTCTTCATAGTCTATACCATGAATTTGTTTGAAACCTTTTGCCACCAGCCTTGCTTTATATATCTGAATATTTACATCCACATCAATTTTATTTTTGAAAATCCATTTACACTCAATGGGTCTTGCACCATCGGGTAAATCAACCAAAGTCCATACTTGGTTCTGTGACATGGATCCCATTTCGGATTCAGCGGCTTTCAGCCACTTTTCGGAGTCAGGGCTCATCATCGCTTCTTCGTAATTCGCGGGCTCGTCACTGTCAATGATCAATAAATCATGACAATTGGTTACGAGAAATCCATATCTCTCGGGTTCGTGACGGATCCTTTCGGATCTACGAATTTCTGGCTCCACAGGCGTTGGGTCTACAACTCTTTGTAGATCCAACTGTTGCTCTTCCTCTACGGGTTGAACATTTTCCTGCGGTTCTCGAACTTCTTCGAGTTGTACTTTACTCCCACTGTTTCTCTTGGAAAGAAACTCTCTCTCAAGAAAAACGCAGTTCCGAGCAACAAACACTTTGTTCTCGGATAAGTTGTAAAAGTAGTATGCCTTGGTTTCCTTAGGATAACCAACGAAGTAGCACTTATCAGATTTGGGTTCGAGCTTATCTGTAATTAATCGCTTAACATAAGCTTCACAACCCCAAATCTTCAGTAAAGACACGTTTGGAACATTTCCAGTCCACATCTCATGTGGTGTCTTTGCAACTGATTTTGAAGGAACCCTATTTAGTGTAAACGCAGACGTTTCTAGAGCGTATCCCCAAAAGGATAATGGAAGAGTTGAGAGACTCATCATTGATCGAACCATATCTAATAGAGTTCGATTCCTCCTCTCGGACACCCCATTCCATTGTGGTGTTCCAGGAGGAGTGAGTTGTGAAACAATTCCACAATCTCTCAAATGATCACTGAATTCTTGGCTTAAGTATTCTCCTCCACGATCTGATCGAAGAGCCTTAATACTTTTACCAAGTTGATCCTGTACTTCATTTTGGAACTCTTTGAACTTTTCGAAAGATTCCGACTTGTGTCTCATTAAATAGACATAGCCATACCTGCTGAAATCATCAGTGAAGGTAATGAAGTATCGAAAATTTCCTCTGGCACTTGTGCTCATTGGGCCGCATACATCTGTATGTATAAGGCCCAATAGGTCACTGGCCCTTTCGTTTGATTTGTTGAAAGGGGCCTTAGTCATTTTGCCCAGTAAACAAGATTCACATTTCTCACATGATTCATAATCAAATGAGCCCAAAAGCCCATCACTATGGAGCTTTTGAATCCGTTTCTCGTTTATGTGGCCCAAAAGACAATGCCATAGAAAAGTCTGATTCGTGTCATTTGATTTGAATCTCTTGGTGTTAATGTTATAGATTTCTGTGCTTTGGTTTAGAACATAAAGCCCATTCTCTAATGGGCTGCTACCATAATACATATCATTGTAATCAAAAGAACAACATTTATTCTTAATTGAAAACTGATATCCTTCCAAATCCAAAACAGGAATAGAAATAATATTTCTGCTTATAGCAGGTACATAGTAGCAATTATGAAGTTCTAAAACCAAACCAGAAGGTAAAGACAAGTTAAATGTTCCTACGGCTAATGCAGCAACTCTTGCTCCATTCCCCACACGCAGGTCCACTTGTCCCTTTTCCAACGTCCTACTGTTGCTTAGGCCCTGCATATTTGTACAAATATGAGCACCACAGCCGGTATCCAATACCCAAGAAGTAGAACCAGAAGTAGTAACATTTACTTCTATAACATAAATACCTGAAGATGAAGTCTCGAAAGTCTTCTTCTTCTTCTTCTTCTCTTCCAAGAATTTGTTGCAATTTCTCTTCCAATGCCCAGGCTCTTTACAGTAATGGCACTTATCAGTCTCAGATGGGCCCGGCTTGGGCTTCGGAGCTGGCGGAGGCGTGTCCTTGTTCTCAACCGGGACTGCCTTGCCCTTTCCCTTGCCTTTGCCAAGTTTCTTAAACGTCTTGTCCCCTTGTACCATAAGTACATTAGGAGTGCCCTTCTTGATATTTGGCTCAGCTGTCTTGAGCATGCCATGCAGCTCAGTCAATGTCTTTGTCAAGTTATTCATGTTATAGTTCATAACAAACTGATCATAACTTGACGGCAGTGACTGCAGAATGATGTCAGTAGCCAACTCTTGGCTAATGGGACAATCCATCCTCCCCAGGTTATCAATATAACCCATCATCTTAATGACATGAGGACTGACTGGACTGTCCTTTGGTAGCTTACATTCAATGAGAGATTTAACCGTCTGGTATCTCTCAGTTCGTGCTTGCTCCTGAAACATGCTTTTCAGGCTAGTAATCATCTCCACTGGCGACTCCACGTTCTCGTATTGCTTCTGCAAGTCCGAGTTCATGGTAGCCAACATGAGACAATTCACATCGACCACGTCATTGGAATGCTTGTCCCAAGCACTCCTTTCTGCATGTGCAGCATTGGATCTCGGTTTTTCAGGGAGAACATTTTCAAGGACATAGTCCCGCTTCTCCTGCTTGAGAACAATTCTCAAGTTTCGATACCATTCGAGAAAATTCGATCCATTTAACTTGTCCTTCTAAGGACGGATCGCAGGGAGAAAGAATTGTTATGAGTAGTAGTCATAGCTGATAACATAGAAAAAGAAAAGGTTTAGTTATGATGTTCAAGAAATGAGAAATCTTAACTTTTAAGAAAACTCGCATTATATTCAATCAATGCTTCCTCAGATGAATATAATGATCCAAGATCCATATTTTACTAAATTCAAGTGAGCCACTGGCTATCACTCAACTTTAGCTATTTAGGTAAGCAACAACCTTGCTAGTTATATCCAATATAACTCTTGGTTGTGGACTGACATCTTATGTCAAATCCACCTGATGTCTCTGAGCCCAAAACGATTTTGATGGCTCAGCCAAGAAAACCAATCATTTCAGTCATGTAATTGTTGACGCCTTGCACTGCAAGCCCATCAACACGATTACTTCCTGCCTTACTCATGTAATTGTGGACACCTTGCACTGCAAGCCTATCACTCAATGAAACGAGTCTTGACAGTCGACAAGATTGGGAAGACATCAAGTATCACTTGATATTTGATTGAGGAACGGAATCATTAAAACGTTCAGTTTTATTATGTTTTAATTCTTATAATTAATTGATTTATCATGCTTTGGTTATGTGATTGCAGGTTCCAAAAACCCAATCATCTAATCTGATGTCGACCGACACTACTATAGTGTCGATCGATACAGAATAACCAAAAGCAATCCGCGATAACCGATCAATCCAATTGATCCGGTTTCGAATACCAGTCGGTGTCGATCGATGCTACACTAGCATCGGTCGATACCAACCTAATCAAACCAATCGCAATTCAAACCATTTAACCAAGCTCGATAACCGGTCCAATCCAATTGAAACGGTTCAGCAATCTCGCGAGGTTTGTGTCGACCGATACAACTCTTGTGTCGATCGACACAAGGCGAAAAGTTTTATTCGGGTTATCCTTCTGTGTCGACCGATACCCGTTTGGTGTCGATCGACACAGGGTGATAATCCCTAATCGTTTTTCAAGTTAAAACCCTAAAACTAGATTTTAATCAAAAACGAATTTCAGCATGCTTGTATCAACTATACAGAGATTCAGATTCAACTAATCTAATCAACATGCCACAGATTCAATGGAACCCTAAAGCTCTGATACCACTGAAGGAATTTCTAGCAGTTCTAATCAGGATTAGCAACCCTAGTCTGAATTCCGAGCCTAGGATCTACAGGTTCATGTAATTGAATCTAACAGATCTTGAGATTACCTGGTGATTATGCAGCGGAAGTTATTTGCAGATAATCGAGATCTATAGCGCCTCAAATGCTGCGCCTCTACTGGTATCCACACGCACACAAGCTGAACAGGAAGGGATGCTAGTGCCTTTTGAGATCTAATCTCAGAGAGGTTTCTTTTCTGTTTCTGGTGGCTGTAAATTAGGTTAGGAACGAGTTTAGGTCGACCATATATCTTATATATGTCGACTTAAACCGCCCCGGGATTAACTAATGATTAAACCA